>CAACVS010000244.1:31322-57635 GCA_900660405.1 Pseudo-nitzschia multistriata | reverse complement strand
GCATCCATGCCGGAATGCAATAACACCAACCCATCCCCCAGTATTTAACCAAGACCTAGCGAAGAACAAGCCTGGAGTATATGCTATATCATATATCCTACTCAATTTAGAAGATTCCCCAGCATCTCCATGCAGTTCCAGTATCATACGGACCGGAAGAAGATTCCGGTCACAACGTTGTTGTTGTTGTTTCTGGCATCCATGCCGGACTGCAATAACACCAACCCCATCCCCTAGTATTCAACCAAGACCTAGTGCAGAACCAGCCTGGAGTATATGCTATATCATACATCATACTCAGTTTAAAGAAGATTCCCCAGCAGCATCTCCAAGCAGTTCCAGTATTTTACGGACCGGAAGAAGATTCTGGTCACGACGTTGTTGTTGTTGTTGTTGTTGTTTCTGGCATTTGTGCCAGAATGCAATAACACCAACCCCATCCCCCAGTATTTAACCAAGACCTACTACTGGTGCAGCCCAAGCCTGGAGTATATGCTAACTCATGCATCATACCCAGTTTTAAAGAAGATTCTCCAGCATCTCACTGCAGTTTCAGTATCAGTTCTAGTGTTTTCCGGACTGGAAAAAGATTCCGGTCACGACGTTGCTGTCGTTGTTGTTGTTTCCGGCATCCGTGCAGGCAAGCAATGACACCATCTCCAGTTCCTCCAGCTGTCCCTCAGCTGTATCCATCTCCAGTTCTCAAGGACTGGAAGCCCCAGCAGTGTTTCTGGTCACAATTGTTGTTGTTTCCAACACTCCTGTCGGAATGCAATAACACCAACCCCAGCCCCCAGCATTCAACCAAGACCTTTCCTTTGAAGAACAACACCTGGAGTATATGCTACATCATACTCAGTTCCAAGCTTTCTCAGCATCTCCATGCAGTTCCAATATTAGTTCCAGTGTTTTACGGACCGAAAGAAGATTCCGGTCACAACGTTGTTGTTGTTGTTTCCGGCATCCGTGCCAGAGAGCAATAACACCATCCCCAGTTCCTCCAGCTGAGTCTCTCAGCTGTATCCATCTCCAGTTCTCAAGGACTGGAAGCCCCAGCAGTGCTTCTGGTCACGATGGTTGTTGTTTCCGACACTCCTATCAGAATGCAATAACACCAACCCCACCGGAAGCCCCTGTGCTTTCCGGTCACAATTGTTGTTGTTTCCGACACTCCAATGGGAATGCAATAACACCAACCCCAGCCCCAGTTTTACACCAAGACCTTTCCTTTGAAGAACAACGCCTGGAGTATATGCTACATCATACTCAACCAAGCTTTCTCAGCATCTCCATGCAGTTCCAGTATCAGTTCCAGTGTTTTCCGGACCAAAAGAAGATTCCGGCATTCGTGCCGGAGAGCAATAACACCCAGCTCCGCCAGCTGAGTCCCTCAGTTGGATCTATCCCCAGTTCTCAAGGACCGGCAGCCCTAGTGCTTTCCGGTCACGATTGTTGTTGTTTCCCACACTCCTGTCGGAATGCAATAATACCAACCCCAGCCCCAGTTTTACACCAAGACCTTTCCTTTGAAGAACAACGCCTGGATTATATGCTACATCATACTCAACCAAGCTTTCTCAGCATCTCCATGCAGTTCCTTTTCCAGTATTTTACGGACCGGAAGAAGATTCCGGTCACGWTGTTGTTGTTGTTGTTTCCGGCATTCGTACCGGAATGCAATAACACCAACCCCATCCCCCAGTATTCAACCAAGACCTTGTGAAGAACAACGCCTGGAGTATATGCTACATCATACATCATACTCAGTTTTCAGAAGATTCCTCAGCATCTCCATGCAGTTCCAGTATCAGTTCCAGTAATTTAGTACGGACCGGAAGAAGATTCCGGTCACGACGTTGTTGTTGTTATTTCCGGCATTCGTGCTGGAATGCAACAACACCAACCCCAGTTACTCCAGCTGCTTGATTTACCTCAGCTGGACCCATCCCCAGTTCTCAAGGACCAGAAGCACCAGCAGTGTTTTCTGGTCATGATTGTTGTTGGTTCCGGCATTCGTGTCAGAATGCAATAACACCAACCCCATCCCCCAGTATTCAACCAGGACCTAGTGAAGAACAAGCCTGGATATGCTACATCATACACCGTTTTTCAAAAAGATTCCCCAGCGTCTCCATGCAGTTCTATTTCCAGTAATTTACGGACCGGAAGAAGACTCCGGTCACGACATTGTTGTTGTTGTTTCCGGCACTCATGCCGGAATGCAATAACACCAACCCCAGTTACTCCAGCTGAGTGCCTCAGCTGGATCTATCCCCAGTTCTCAAGGACTGGAAGCCCCCGTGTTTCCAGTCACGATTGCTGTTGTTTCCGACATCCATGCCKGAAGCCAACAGCACCAACCCCAGTTGTTTCCGAACTCTGTGCCGGAAAGCAACAGCAACATCCCCAAGTTTATTTTACCCCGTGACCAGGGACAAAAGAAAGTGATTTATTTGTTCCAGTGTCTTCTTCAAGAAGACAACACCCTGACAGCTGCTCCTAGGCTGGGCTCAGCTGTACTTTGGTGGTGAACGACGTATGACGGTTCCCTTTTTTCTTTTTCTTTTTGGCTTTTCTTTTTTTTGGCTTTTCTTTTTTCTTTTGATTTTTCTTTTTGACTACATGTGTCCTTGCACACTGGGTGTTTGTCTTGCCTTAATTGGCTTGCCAGTGTGCTKGACACCCATTTCGTTGATCACTATGCAAAACTGTGAACCAACATCTCCTTGATCACTGCGTGCGATAACTTGCCTACAAGTTGGGAATTGAAGCACCCCATCTTACGGGCTTGGCAGTGTGACCCTCTTGTTTTATGTCCTCTGAGTCTAGTCCTGGGCCTTGATTGGCCTATCAGTGTGCATAAAACTTGGTCGCGTCTCCACAAAACCTCCTCGGAGGAAGGCGCCGCCCCTCGGTGCAGCTAGTAGCATTCTTCTCCTTAGTCAGGTGCAGCTATGGTTCTGGCCTTCCTAGTGCCTCTTCTAGTTCACAAGGTTAAATATAATATTAAGATTTTTTTTTTTTATTCCATACATACCGTATGAAGCATTGATGCTTGTTCGTACGAAAGCCAGATTTCATCACTCTGTGCTTTTTGTTAGCATTTTTATGGTGATTTCTGACCATGGTTTGAACGATCATTGGTGCTTCATTTGTTATTTGTTAGACTCGTATGATTCAATTGTATCGTACATTTACTAGAAATCAGGTGTGTAATAAGCAGTTAGTGTAGTGTTGATATAACAAGTTAATACACTGTAATATACACTAGAGACTTAGCTAATATAGATATCGCCATGGTATGAGGGCATGAAAGGGTGTTTTAATTGTTAAAGAAAAGAAGAAGTGTGACCAAACAGCTGATTGGTGTTTTGCTGTATTTTCGATCAATAACCTTAGCCCTAATAACTTAATTGTGCGAGGATACGATTCAACCTCAAGATACGGTTTAACCTCAACCCTAATTTTACAGCCCGTATGATTCATTCGTATCGTACGAGTGACTCAATTCAATCGTACGTACGAGTGAAGCATCGATGATTTCATCACTCCGTGCTTTTTGTTAGCATTTTTATGGTGATTTCCGACCATGGTTCGAACGATCATTGGTGCTTCATTTGTTAGACTCGTAGTACGTAAGTACTTTTACACATACTACTAGTAGTACATACATACTCCTCCTATATGTAGGTGTGTGCATGAAATAATGTGTACTGAATTGTTTTAGTAGTAGTAGTAGTAGTATTTAGATTGTATCTAAACTAGGATTGTGAGACTAAAACTAATAAAATAGACTGAATCCACCTCTCACGTGCTTTCCCGTGTTATTGCTGGATTCAGTGAGTTAGAATGAATAGAATTGATAATAGAAAAATACATCCAAGCAGTACAAGTCAAGTATGTGTTCTTTTCCTGAGTTCTCGGATGATGTAGGACTTGGTACGACTGCTTGTACTACTGAGTGACTTTGGAACAGAACTCCCAATCGACTAGTTCTGTTCTGAATTCTAATTCTTGTTCTGAGAATTAGTAGAGAGGAAGTATGTATATACAGTGATGTACTGATCTGTATATATTAGTGCTTCAATTCGTGTAGTATATATATATAGTACTTGTGTACTTGTACTAATAGTACTACTAGTAGTACTATATAGTTTTTCGATTGATATATATATATATATATATATATATAGTTTTGGATCCCAGAGACTCATGATTGGATCCACAAGTGATCCTCCGTACTGTTCCTACAGTACTCATTGCAGTGTGAAGCATCGATGCTTGTTTGTATGAAAGCCCGATTTCATCACTCCGTGCTTTTTGTTAGCATTTTATGGTGATTTCTGACCATGGTTTGAACGATCATTGGTGCTTCATTTGTTAGACTTGTAAATAAAAGTATACATCTATTACACCTGCCATCTACAACTACTACTAGTACCAGTACTAGTAGTAGTAGTAGTAGTACTACTAGTACTACTAGTACTAGTACTACTATACCCTGTAGAAAATTACTGTAGAAAAAAAGCAATGGGGTCTCAAAAGTAGGAGTATGATTCGTACAAGTAAGTACGTATGGTACGTACGTACTGTATGAAGCATCGATGCTTGTTCATACGAAAGCCCAATTTCATCACTCTGTGCTTTTTGTTAGCATTTTTATGGTGATTTCTGACCATGGTTCGAATGATCATTGGTGCTTCATTTATTACTGGTATTTGTTAGACTTGTATGATTCAATGGTATCGTACGAGTGAATCATCGATGCTCGTTTGTAAGAAAGCCAGATTTCATCACTCTGTGCTTTTTGTTAGCATTTTTATGGTGATTTCTGACCATGGTTCAAACAATCATTGGTGCTTCATTTGTTAGACTCATATGATTCAATTGTATGGTACGAGTGATTTTATTTTATGGTCGTTTGTACAAAAGCCTGATTTCATCACTCCATGCTTTTTGGTAGCATTTTTATGGTGATTTCTGACCAGCATGGTTCGAACGATCATCATTGGTGCTTCATTTGTTATTTGTTACATCGCATGCCACCACCAGCAATGAGTTATATATGCTGGCATCTCATTCTCGTAACTTTATTGTTTTACGATGTTTCTTATAGTTCAAAACCCTACCAGCTATATGACTAAAAACAGCCTATTGGATAGTTTCTGGAAATTCCACCCCCCCCAGACCCCCCCCTCCGCTTTGCGAACCAATTACAGTCAAAAACTGTTTTAGTCTTCTCTTTTAATGTTTTCGACTTCCATGATTGCAAGGCCTGATTCATGATTGAATGACCTTGGGAACAACAGCTCAGTAGAACCTGGTACATGATGTACAAGCAAAAGTTCATAACTTCTAATCAGAACTTTTTAGGCTCTGGCGAGTCCTGTTTCAATTGTTACTAAACTCGTAGAAGGTATTCCTGCTCGCAATCACCTGTGGGTCGGAGGTAGTACCGTACTGCACGTCTGGAAAATTCTAACTGGCATAGGAAAGGGTTCGTTTACAATAAGGGGACTTTAGGAAACGACTCATAACCAGATACATAAAGCTACTGGACCTACGGCTCAGCTACTGAGACACGTGCCTACTCATAACAGGATACTTTAATGCTACTGGACCTACCAGCCACGTGCCTACTGAAATGTAAGGCGACCACGTACAGGTACTTGTTGGGATAAAACGGTACGTACGGCACAGAACCGTACGTAAATTCTTTTATGACCCCTGAATTCTTCTCCGCACCGTTCGATCTTTGTCACCTTCAGCGTGTCAGGCTCATCTGCCGTCTACAACGGCAACTGCGCGCGACCGTGACAGCAGCAAAAAGATACGAGTACTGTATCACACTCGTACCGTACCATACCATACTCGTAATGTTCCGCATACCGTATGCTCCTTTTCGAGAGAATCTGCTCGAAAAAGTGCGCGGACTTTCAACGCAAAACGTTCACATTCATGGTCATCCAACCTTGTACGTATTGTACTGTACTGTCCAATACGGTAGCTGAACGTAGCGGGGTGTGGGGTGTCGATTTCATCGCAAACGGAACATATTGCTCGACAGGCTCATCTTGTTGACCCTGCAGAAGAACAAAAAACACTGGTCTCCGATTTCAAAACGACGTAATACCGTTCTCAGACGATCAGCGCATCAGCATTGAACAAGCAACTCGAAATACACCGTGACGACCATTGACTATCTCACCATGTGGAAGAAAAAAGGGAAGGACAATGATTCAGATGCCGGCGATATCGAGATTTCTGGTGTAGCCAAAAACGGCAACTCCTTAGTCGAAAAAGAAAAAGATGTAGCGATTGAGAACGATGAAGAAGAAAATTTTAACGACGAGACCGAGTCAGAGAGGGCGCTGGATGCAGGAACGTGGCCCGCCGACTGCTACTCTTTTATTGCAATCCATAACCCCGTGAAGAAACCGATCTTCTTTGGATTTGGATTTTGTGTCTGGTCTTTCCAGATGGCTTTCTTAATCTTGTTGGTTTTTTACGTCGTCGTCAATTCTTCTAAGAGCGGAGACAATGACAATCCCGCCGACGGTGTACTTGCTAGCTTTATCCCAGCAAAGGTTGGTTCTGTGTCTAGAGCTACCCAGTTCTTTGCTTTGCTGTCATATTGCATTTTTGCCGACGAGAGCCTGAAGGATATTGTAACCGCTGTCGAAACGTGGCCAAAAGCAAAGAAAGCTAGAGATGGGTACAATATCTATCTGATGAGGCTCTCGTGCACTATGCGGTTCACGCAAGGCATGTTGGCCTCTCTTGTAGTTTTTGTCTTGGTTGTCACAACTCCGGATGTCATTGACATTATCCTGAATTTCACGGCCGTGAATTTTATTTCTGGCTTCGGTACGTAAACTGAAAAACAAATGAAAATTCGCCAATGTCACATCTTCAAATATATGTCGTCCTGTCTTATCCAACCCTCTTTCTACTAGATGACGTTGCTTTTGAACTTGCGCAGTGGGGAAAATACGGCCCAAGGTTGGAGAAAGAAGCCAATCGTATTGAGGAATTGAAAGCCCCACCTTGCATTTATCGTAAATATCAGCACGTTCGGTACTTATGGACCGTTCTCCCCATGGGCTTCGTTCTTCTCGTTTTGCTATCGGCTGTTGCATTCAGTCAAGCATCGCCGGATGTCTGGCTAACAAATAGACTACGAGTCCAATTCCAGGATAACACGAGTTTTGAAGGGTATAGTGGATGCTACGACATTGACCCCAAATCAATCAATAATCCAGTGACCCAGGGGAGAGTAATCTACAATAGTTTCCAAGCAAATGACCAGGTCGCAACGTTCGGTTACTGTGATGGAAAATGGTTTTTGTACGAGTACGGAGACTTCCAGAAACCATGTGATGTTCCAGACGAACATAAGCTGGCTTTCTCTTCGAAAACTGACGCTTTTGGTACGTTGTTTCTATGACATATAAATGGATTTTTATTCCATCCTTCTCCCAGGCATACCAACACTTTTTTCGTTTTATATTGTATTTTTCGAAATCTGAAGACATTGGAACTAGTTTCGAAGATGGTTGGACTTCGTCAAGCGGAACTCCTCTCGAGCTGTTTTTTTTTGACAATGAAGGCGATTTAACTGACAACCAGTGTAACTCTTTCCTTGGAGATGGAGTTTGCAACGATGCTTTCAACTCACCTGGCTATGATTTTGATGCAGGAGATTGTTGTGCTCCTACTTGTGGTGAAACAAATTGCGGTGTCGGGACTTTGAAAAATGTCTTTGGTGTTGATGTCGCTCATGGAGACGGCTACCAAAATTGCATAGATCCAAAAATGAAGGACATTACAATCCGTTTCGACAACGTGTACCTTCCAGAAAAATTCGGCGAGCCAATTGTCACGTTTGAACCACAAAATCCACTAATGATACTTGATTGTGACGGCAAGAATCTTTTGACGTTGATCGTTGATGAAGCCATGGTGAATAATACCGAGACTGTAAGAGTAGACGATGGTGCGAACTGCTCATTGATGATCAAGAACTCTACAAGTGGGTCAAGTGATATTTATTTTGTAGAATACACAATCTACCACGGCGACGAAGAAACCCAGAAAATGGATCCTCTTGTGATCGCAAGAGGCAATAGCAATGCGAATGAAATGAACTACTTTTATAGGTTACCAGATTGCTTTATGGAGAAACTGGAGAATTATACTGACAACACGATTTATACTGGCACCGGCCCGTCTCACCAAGCCATTGACTGGCTTGCACGCGATGCCGACGGATTTTCAAGTTGTTCCCGCCAAGATTTTGTGGAGCGATACGCGTTGGCAGCCATCAACTTTGCAGCCCCGGTTGTTCCACCACCCGCAGAGACAGAGAACGGTACTGCTGTAGATCATAATGGATTGTKGATCAGCGAAGAGAGGCAATGTGCCTGGAAAATGGTAACTTGTGTGAACGGGAGGGTGTCTGAATTGGAATTAGGACGTTCGACTTTGCTAGCAGGAACCTTGGCAACAGAAATTGGAATCTTGAAGGATCTAACCAAACTTGATATGAGTGAGAATATGATAATTGGTACTATTCCTCCAGAAATTGGACAGATGAAAAACCTAAAGTCGATTGACCTCAAAAACAACCAACTCACAGGTACAATTCCAACTGAAATCGTAAAGTTGACAAATTTGGAATCGATCGACTTGTCAACGAATGGTTTTAACGGTACTTTCTTTACCTTTTTTACGGAAATGCCCTCGCTGAAGTTCATACGGATGTATACAAACAGTTTCTCGGGCTCTCTACCAGATGAAATTGGATCCATGTCGAATGTAGAGGTCATTCGTTTCGATGGTACTGGTCTTACTGGCACTATACCAAGTGTTTATGGTGATTTAACAGAGTTATTGGAGTTGGGCCTGAGCTATAATGAGCTGAGTGGCACAATTCCATCTGAGTTAGCACAACTCAAAAACGTACAGGAATTTGATCTCAAATATAATCAACTCACCGGCTCAATAAGCCAAGAACTTCTTGACGTCAAGCCAAACATCAATAATTTTGATATCTATGCGAACCAACTCTCGGGGTTGACACCAATTGAGGGGGAAGTGATTTGTTCTGCGGAAGGTTTTGGCGACCATTATTGTGATTGCACCGGCGATTGTAGCTTTGCCGAGAATCGATGTAGGTGTTCGGAAGCACAAGCTTGCTGCGCAGAATACTTTTCACAGTTTGAGGCGTGTGTCGTTTGCAAAGATAGTGGTCTTCAAAACCCTAACTTTTACCTGAAAGATTTCATGACGACATGCGAAGGTGCCCAGTGGTACATCAGTAGCAGCCTTGCTGAGTTCGGAAATCCTGAAAACTGCACAATCGCTGAATTTGTTTTTTCGTCAGTTGGCTGCCGCTGCAACGGAGTAGATCTAGCACTACCCTAGTGTTCTGATTCGGAAATGGCGTTAGCGCGATCCCTCTTATTGTTTTATATGAACTACACAACATGTGCAATTCGTCGAAAAATCATAAAAATTAAAAATGAGAATCTTGTATGCAATCGGAAGATTTGGAGCCATCTCACGCTTTTGTTATGGCATTGATGAGACTTAGTCGAATGTTAGTGTGGAGGAGGACATCAAAGTGAGTGACAATGAATTTGAAGAATATAGAAAGAAATAACTAGTTGGATCCCTTTCTATTATTGGACATATTCCTGTTGGGATCACGTAGCCCTTGTAGCCAGTGTTCAATGTACCTCCTAAGCTTGTTGATGGTATCAGGGTTGTTTTCATCTATAATTTGTCAAAAGTAATTAGTATTTCTTGTTTCATAATGAATGCCACATTGCCAAGTGAGCCCTTGAGGCAAGCTCAACATTTGATGGCTTCAATGCTTCCTGCATCGCCTCAAAAATTTTTGCTCAGCTGTTGGCATTAATTGTTCGGACAAGGATCCACTGCTGTCATATTCTGCCTGATAATCGTCATGTTGCCATGTTGCATTGCACCAACCATTGTTGCTTCGTTACAGTTGATCCCAAAAATCTTCCTTCGACAACTCACTAGCCTGCAGGTTGACCAGCAACTTTCCATTGGCGCGCATCGCCTCGATCATCTGCGCGATACGGCGCTCGTTCTTGGGGTATTCGTTTTCTTTGAAAAACGCTTCCACCTCGTCCGCCTTCTCCAGAGATGCAAAACGGCCGCAGCTGTAGACGATGCACGCATCCATGAGGGATGGATTTGCGGTGCCGACCATCCCCTTCAGGCGTTCGTGGTGCTCCTGGAAGTACTCCCAGGTGATCGTTCGACCTTCCTTACCGGAAATCGACACGCTTCCGATCGCATAGAAAAAGTCCTGGAGCTTGATTTCACCGCTTGTCGTCCAATCCAGCGTTTCGAGTTTCAGTTTTGGGTCGCCGATACTTCCTAAGCTATTCAAAACCAACTTTCGCTCTGCGTTGTCCTTGGCCACGTTGTAGTAGGCTTTGACGGTGTCGTATTCCTTTTGCCCACCGTTTTTA
This sequence comes from Pseudo-nitzschia multistriata, assembly GCA_900660405.1. Lineage (NCBI taxonomy): Eukaryota > Bacillariophyta > Bacillariophyceae > Bacillariales > Bacillariaceae > Pseudo-nitzschia > Pseudo-nitzschia multistriata. Next base: position 47,127 of record CAACVS010000244.1, on the reverse strand, counting down.
AGATAGATCATAAAAACATACTCCTTGATATCTGGTGAGAGCACCTTAGCGTTTTCGATTGGATCCTCGAAAAAGGCCACGCATTTATTATTCGCTTCTTGTGCCACATTGGCGTCGTCGGAACAGAATTTGCACAATAGATTGATCATGAGCCCTCTCAACAAAGAAGTCAGGTGACCATCCTCTGGTTTGGCTTCCCATCCAACTTTGTCCACCAATGGGAGTACGAGTTTTTTCGCAAACTTAGTAAAATTCGAGTACATCTCTTCATCCGCTGAGAGCACGGAGTCCAATCCACTGAGTGAACTGGCGATTCCTTTCCAAACAACATAATCGTCCTCGTCTTTGTATGCCGCCAATAGTTTCATCAATGATTCTGGCGACATGATTTGATTGGCCTTAACCAATGCATACGCATCCTGGATCAAACCAACCCGATCGGAGGGGCTGGTCAAATCCGTGCTTGCTACTGCTGTGGAAAGCCTCGCGAGCATTTCATCGGAATAGTGAACCCGCATGGGAACTTCCTGTCCTGCGTTAAGCTTCACCCAATCCGACTTCGACTTCAAAGGAATCGTAATGGTTGCTGTCTTTTCGCGCATCAGCACCATATCTTGCTGCGTGCCCTCAGAAGTACACGAGATGATGGGAATCGTCCATATTTTGTCATTGCCATCTTCCGGGGGTTCCGAACCATCGGTCAAGAACCACGACTGCTCCAGTGTCAACACGACATTGTCGTCTTGCCAGTCTTCACCGATCACCTTCAGGAGAGGAAATCCCATCTGCTCCGTCCACGATGCCATCAATTCGGGAATGGGCATGGAACTGGCTTCTTCCCAGGCCTTCCACAGGTCGATAGTTTCCGTATTGCCGTAGGCGTGCTTTTCGAAATAATTTCCGAGACCTTGCCGAAAGGCATCCATACCAATGACAGCCTTGACCATTCGCACCACAGATCCTCCCTTACAGTAGGAGATCGCATCAAATACTTGCTCCACTTCTTCAGCATGAGCAATCGGAACCTGGATTGGATGGGATGACAACATTCCATCCAAAACAAGAGCTGTCTGCAATGCACCCGAACAAAACTGGTCCCACATTTGGTATTCGGGATAGATTTCATCCGCGGCATAGTTCTCGGCCCACGAAGCAAAGCCTTCGTTGAGCCATAGGTCGTCCCACCATGCCATGGTTACAAGATTTCCAAACCATTGGTGTGCCAGTTCATGGCACACAACAGTACAAACGCGTTGCTTCTGCGAGTTGCTTGCGGTATCGGGATCAATCAGCAAGTCTACATCTCGATATGTCACCAGCCCCCAGTTTTCCATCGCACCCGCTGCGAATTCCGGAATGGCTACCATATCCAATTTTGGTAGCGGATAAGTGATACCGAAAAAATCATTGAAACTAAGCGCCAACAGCCGATTAATGTGAAACGAACATACATAGATCAGAGCAGAATATAAGAGAATTGGATATAGATCAAATGCGCAGTATTCGTATGGGACACTCCATCTTAGATACTTACGAATCCAGGGCCTTACATCCGCAATCCAGAGCATACTGGCACGAAGCAGATCTCCCGCGTGGGGCATACACCTTGATCAACACACCGTACTTAGTAATTCCTTGGACGTAATCAAACTCGCCAATGCAGTATGCCAGCAGATACGTGGACATTTTGGGCGTTTCCAAAAAGGAAACCTCCACCTTGTTCCCGCCAAGTGTCACGCGCTTCGATTCGGGCATGTTGCTGAAGCATTCCAAATCAGCTGGGACAATCAAGGTGAGGAGGAAGGTAGCCTTGGCGGAAGGTTCGTCGACGCACGGAAATGCACGGCGAGCATCCAATGCCTCGAATTGCGTCGATGCTACAATTTTGTCGTTCCCGTCCGTATCCTTGTAATGCGATCGGTAGAAACCCGCCATTTGGTTGTTCAAGCAGCCGGCAAAGTCGATCTTCAGCGTGATGGTGCTAGATTTGGGAATGGATTCTGCAAAAACAAATGTCACGGTCGTATTCTTCATGTTCACATGAATCTAAACGATAGTAATGTCGATATCGATGCAGTAGCAGGAAACGACTGGCTCAGAATATCATACCGCAAAGTAAGCACTGTTGTACTCTCCAATGGCTCGCCCTATCATACAATTACACAGGAATTGAATTCATGTCATCGCAACTCACCTCGTCAGCCTTAACAACCTTCCCGGAATCCGCGGCGTGGAATTCGGCACTGCGGTACATCAACTCTTTCGAGTGAAGAGTGATCTTTTTGGATTCTTCCTCGGAGAAAGAATCCCCTGTTACCATGCCAATCGAAACGATTCCATCAAAGGAGTAGGCGGTCAAGTCCGGGGTTACTTTCAAATCGTAACTCTGTGGTTGGACGTAGGAAGGGAGTAAGACGCGTCCTGCGGTCTTGTCGGTTTCTTTGGTTTCGGTCATATTTGTGACTTCGGTCAGTTGAATGCTTAAGGTATGCAACTTGTGAATAGTTCTAGGCTTCCCTCTATTGCTCACTGTACTCGACGCCAACAATGCGACTGTATACTGTTCGATGTCACCACCGGGCAAACATCTCCCAAGTTCCAAGAGTTCCCTTGATCGAATCGAAACACACCGGTACCACTACTTGTATTTCAATAGGTTACGAGGACTCGTACTGTATGTACTCGTACTCGTACTTCGTTCCCGTTACTGTACAGTACCGTACGTGCCTTAAGATTAAGATCGTCAGGGACATTTGTTCCGAAAGATTTGCTCGGGAATGGATTGATTCCATTATACGACTCACTCGACCGAGTTATATTTTCTTGTCTGTCTTGAAAAAGAACGGTTCTACCGTAGGAGTACGTAGTAATGTACAACTACTACAGTACATAAGTACCGTCGTAAGAGGCAGAATGTAGAAAGAGAACGGTACGGCGTCCTTGTACCGTCCGTACAGTACATGACGCGTATCGTCACCTACGTAAAGTAGTACGTAGTACGCTACCTAATCTTGTTGTTGCATCCAAAGAATATCCATCCGAAGATACGAAGGTGATCCGTACAACATGGCACAGAGTAGTTGGAGTGGACGGCAGAAAAAATGGAAGAACCGCAACTTCAAGAGCAGGGCCCAACTCTGCGATCGATTGGTGATAGCATGAAAGGGAAGATCGTCTTGGTTACGGGAGCCAATCGCGGGATTGGAAAGGCGTTCGTCGAATCATTTCTGGAGCACGGCGCTTCAAAGGTCTACGCTGCTTCTCGCAGCATTGAATCCGTGAAACAAGCTTTCGGGGAGGATCGAATCTGCAGCATAGAAGACAGCAAAGGCGATCGGAGCACTATCGATGGTGGTTTTGTCGTTCCCATCCGTTTGGATATGTCTGATCCAGAGCTCATCCGCGGTGTTGCAACGGTTGCAACCGACGTGGACATCGTCATCAACAATGCGGGCGTGCTAACGCGCACGGGGCCACTCGAAGGAGAAAGCTCGATCGAGAATCTTCGGCACGAAATGGAGGTGAACGTGTACGGGTTCATGAGACTGGCTCAGGCTTTTGCGCCCGTGCTGGAACAGCGCAACGGAAAGGGGCTATTTGTGCAGATCAATTCGGTAGCATCCATGCGGTGCGTTGCCCCAGAAGTAACCACCTATAGCGCAAGCAAGGCAGCCTCCTTCTCCGTAACCCAGGCTCTGCGTCTGGAGCTGCAAGCCAGGGGCGTGCACGTGATCAGCATCCATCCGGGCCCAATATTGACCGATATGATCTCCGACTTGCCTGCTCTGGCTGCTGTTGCACCACCTGCCTCTATCGTGGCCGAAAGTCTCATCAACTCCATTACAACTACCTCTCCTGGTAACCTCCCACCATTTCTTATATTCCCAGATAATAAAGCTAAAGGTTTGGGCAAGGTGTATCAATCCTTTGCCAACATTGTGATCGAGAAGGGAAACGCTTACGGAGAAGAATAAAATCAGTGATTTCTTTGCAAGAGAATCTGCAAATCAACACGTATCAGTCTTGTCCAAGAAATTGCATACGCCAGTACGAGTAATGCTACTTGCATTGGATTGGTGATAGTACCGACCAGCCTCAAGAAGTGCAGCTACTACTGGTGCTGATATCATTTTGTCGGTCAACACATTGCGTAGTATCTCTACAAAGGTTAGCTTCAGGCTTAGAACTGTAAGGAAGTACTCGCATTGTAATTAAATTTAGTAGGAGTCAAATTGGATACTGAATTGCGAAATGCTACTTTATGATAGACTTTCCAAAAGACTACGAGTACTGGTGGTGTTAGTGTTTGGAACAACCATCTTTGGTTTATCATCAATGCCAATATCGAGTCGATCTAGTCGATCTTTTTTGTCTCCTTTGAGGTAGCGCGAACAAGAACGTGCCGTACGATTACGCACATACAGTACCGTACCATACCCTACTTAATTTACATCATGGCGAAATGGCGGCACACCATCATCGTAAAACGTAACAGTGCCACAAACAAACGTCTTCGATGAGTCACTCACACATCACAGAGTGTACCTGTACCCGTACGTACTCGTACTAGGAGGTGAATTTTTACCAAGACAGAACAATGATACCGTACCGTACCCAAACACCAATAATCGAGCACTTGTCGTCATAATTAACAGCTCTTCATCTTTGTTCCAATCATTGATTGACGACCACTCCTCCATAAAAATAAAGGCACACGAGAATCTGTACAGTCGCAACAGCAACACGAAAAAGAATTCAATACACAATGACCATGCAACAGAAACGAGTCGTTCCCAAGCCCCTCCCGAAAATCAAAGAATACGGACCAAATGCCATCGAGGTCAAGGATCTGACCTTTGGGTACAGCAGCACCGGCGCCCTCGACGCGCAGGACGAGCGAAACGTTTTGCACAACCTTAATCTTACGCTGAAGACGGGGTCCCGCTGCCTCTTGATCGGTGCCAACGGAAGCGGAAAGTCGACCCTGCTGCGAATCCTCGCCGGACGCCACCTTACGCAGCAAGAAGTGAAGGTTCTGGGCCTGAATTCCTTCCGCGAAACGAAGCTCAATTTCCACCGAGCCTACCTCAATTGCGACTGGGGAATGACCTCCATTGCGTTTGTCGGAGCCTCTGTCCCTCTCTGTGCCGATATTCCCGTATACAAAATGATGGTAGGTATTTTGATTGTTATCTGTCGGTACACAAATCGAAATCACGATGGTGTTTCACCAGTGGTTTGAATTGTCAATCTTCCAATCTCTCACGCCGTAAGTTGTTGTTGCTCTCGATTGTCGGACGCCACTGTGTTTTGCTGCTGTTTCAAAAACTTCCGCACGACGCGTTGGATTGGATTTGTCGCACGCCGTACGTTACGTATTTGTTTGGGTTGGCAGGAGAAGCTCCAGAACTCGTACCCCGAGCGCCGCGACGAGCTGGTCCGCATGCTCGGAATCGATCTGAACTGGCACATGCACCAGCTCTCGGACGGGCAGCGCCGCCGGGTCCAGATCATGCTGGGCCTGGTCCGGCCCTTTAAGATCCTGCTCCTCGACGAAATCACCACCAGCCTCGACGTCTGCGTCCGACAGGACCTGCTCAAGTGGCTCGTCAAGGAGAGCGACGAGCGGGGCGCCACTATTTTGTACGCGACGCACATCTTTGACGGCCTCGACGACTGGGCGTCCCACCTGTTCTACCTGAACAACGAGGGCAGGTGCGGCTGGCAGGGAAAGATGAGCGAACTGGAAAAATACCAGGAACTCAAGCGGGAAAACCATCCCTCGAAGATGCTCGCCATTGCCGACCACTGGCTGCGAAGGGAACTCGAGGAAGCCCGGGCCAAGAACCAGTACGAAAAGGCCACCTACGCGGCCATGGAACTGGACCCGACGGACCGACAGGGTGGGTACGCGAGCGGACGAAACATCCCGATGAACGAAACCGCTTCGACGCAGCCCCAGCGCCAGTCCACCCTGGCGGACGCCATGGGCAACGCCGGAAAGCTGGACACGCACCGCCAGACGAGCGCCGCCCCCTAGGGACGGACGGACGGAATCCGTTTGGGTGTGGGTGGAGACGGACCGCGGCTCACGCGCGTGCCCTTGGACGAACCACGGAAACAAACAACCATCGCACGCACGGAGGATTGTGGCAAGAGGTTTCGTTCGTTTTGTCCACGCTCACAGCTCGCAGCAAGCAAGCAAGCATGGTTTGGGCAGGCAAGCCGTGCGACATCTTTCGTTTGGTACGTACTCGCCACGGTGGCAGGAGCTCGCTGGCGTTTCGTTGCGTTCGAAGTCCTAAAACCTGCGGAAGGAATCCAACACCATTGGAGTACGGTACATCGGAGAAAAAGAATGCCCAGGCCATAAATTTTTGGCTTTTGTCACCCACATATTCTGCCTCTATAGCATTAGGAATAGCACGAGCCACAACATAGATAGCAACAAGATACTATAGGCTCGGAGCTCGTTTAGTGTGTGTGGAATGCTTGTGGATTGTGGAGTATTACACCACACACATGATGTTGTCATGTTGTCGTCGTCTCGGTAACATCCAAAATCCCAGTGACAGAAAGGTGACTATCTCAGTACCGGAAAAGTTTGGCCCCTCCCTCACTACGATGTTACGTACGAGTACCGTACGTACTTGCACCGTACGGCCCGAACACATTTTTGGCGCGCGGCTTGTCTTGTTTTGGGACTGGAGCGGGACCCGCGCAGAATGCCACCGTAGTTGGTACGGTACCGTACGTACCGTACCCAGTACCGTACGAGAGATACGACGGTTCCGAGATTTCGTCGGGCAGGGTGGGACGTTGTCGGGGCCTGCCCGGCCGAGGGAGGGTTCCCGCGTTTGGCACGGGCTCGTGCACGGGTCTGCTCGGCGATTGTGCCAGAATACTGTTCGCGCAAGCATATTTGTTTGGTAACGGGCGACGCTTTGATAGGGAAAAACCACATCACGAAATTTGTGACTCCGTCCGTTTCCTCTTTTTTTGGTGTCGTACACGTAACCCCTGTCTTGCTCGGACGACTCATCTCTCATTCCAGTGGTATATTTCCGCAACGACCCTTCTTTAGCGAAAGCATAGCAGTATCCGTAAGTATACCAGTGCTCGTACCGGTACCGGCTCCTCTCGTGCGATACTGCTGCTCCGGACAGAGAAGTTGTTCGAGTGCACGAACGGGGTGCAGTACAATTCTGTACCGGACGGTACGACTGAGTGGAAAGAAAGAATCGTCACACCATCACACAATCGCTTCCCGACACACAAAGAGTGCGATTGATTCGTTCCCTTTCCTTTCGTTTCGATTCTTCCGCCGCGACACCCACGGTGAACCAACGCCGGTGCAGGCCAACACGCTCCACCCGCCCGATTCCATTCGATTCGATTCCATTCCATTCCAACCCGCGCAAGGTGTCGGCCATGGACCGCACGAAGCCTTCCGGAAGCCACGACGCGGCCGGGAACGGAGGCTGCTGCTACCAGATCGATTGCCAGACCTCCAAGAAGGGCAGGATGTTTGCCGGATCGAAGCGGCGGATCTGCTGGAGGTTCGGATTCCCCAGCGCGGAGGCCCTGGAAAGGGGCCGCTCGGGGAGCGACTGCCGCGGGGAGGAGCACGAGGTCGTCTTTGTCTGGAGCCTGACCTCGGGAAAGAAGTTTGTCCTGTGCGACGGGCACGAGGTGCACTGGTCCAAGGAATCGGCCTTTTCCGTGAAGAAGACGCCCTTTGACGGGGGCGGCTGGAAGTGGACGTGGGAATCTCCCATGGCCGGTGCGAACCGAAGCCTGACGGTAGTGGCGCACGGCCCGGGGGCCTTTTTCGACAAGAGAAAGATCAACAACAGCAACAGCAACAGCAGTGGCAGCCACCACCACGCGAAGAGCAGCAGCAGCAGCAGCACTACGGTAGAGAGCGGGTTTCGCAGAATCGAATTCCTCGTCGACGGGGTGTCCTTCTCGGAGCTCCCCTTTGTGTTTGAACTCGGAGGACACAAGGGGGGGCACGGAGAACGAACCAATGCGAGTGCGAATGCGAATGCGAATGCGAGCAGAATGGGAGAACGGAGGAGCACGATGCAGCAACCGCAACCGCAACAGCAACCGCAACCACCAGTATACAGCAGCGACCAGCAGCGACTTTCCAAGTCTCTGCACTCGCGGTCCGTACCGAGTCTCGTTTCTCTGGACGGGGAACTGTCCTCCTCGCCGAATTCCCTCGGAACGGGAGGAACCGCGAGTCACTCCTTTTTCTCCTATTATTCGCACGCGGCACCACCACAGCCACAGCTATATGCACCACCACCACCACAACAACAACAACAACAACAACTGCAGCAGCCAGCGAAACGCAGAAATTCTCTCTCCTACCAGAGCTCGCCCGTTACGGTGACAGAATTCAACACCGCAGCGAAGAACCCGTTTGACGATGTCATCTGCGCCGCCGGCACCGGCAGGAGCAGCTTCCGGCAGCAGCCCCCGCTCGACCCACAAACGGGGCAGCAACACTATTACCATCACCATCAACAGCAACACCACCAGCAACACCACCAGCAACAGGTTGTTCGAGCACCGCACGGCAGCTATTATACGGCCCGCCCCCAACACCCACAAAACTCCACCGTATACTAATATTGCACATCGCATAGCATCGCATGGCATGACATTGCATCGCATAACATCCGCCGATGCTCCTAAAGCCCGGTCGAACGAGCAACTCCCGACCGGGTAGGGTGCTGCTATCGCAGAGGTACACACCCTATCGACACCAGCGCAACGACGGCACCAATTCATGCAATCATTACTATTTTGTCCAGTTGTAACAATACATTACTAATTTATCCCGTCTGCTTTGTAAAGTACCGTACGGACCAGTATGGTCACCCTACGAAACGTCGTGGCGTTTTGATTCGGAATGGCAGACGGACCCAGCCTCGAGGGCACCGCAGTAGGACGCTTCGGGGTCGATCTCCGAGTCCGGAACGACACCTTCCGACCCGAGTGCCATCGATCGAACGCAAACCAAACCAAACCGGGTGGTCGAGAAGGCGGGGAAACGATTGCGGCCGCACCCCGAGTCGAGGCGTCGTCCTTCTGTGCCAACACGTTTCGAGACCAAACTCGTTCGGTCCTATACCGTACCGTACTAGGATTGTTTTTTTTTTGGCGCGTGTTTGGAACCCTTGCAAAGCAAACGAAAAATGGTATGTGTCCTGGCGTGATCCATCCATCCATCCATCCATAAATAGGCAACAAAACGTTGCAACCCGGTGCGCCGACCAACAAGAAGGCTTGCAGCTCCGCCATCCCTCTGGGCTCCAAGAATCCATCCTTGCCACACCGCCGCCCCGCAATACCGAATCGATCGGCGCTTCTGCCGTACGGCCCGTGCCGTGCTTTGCTTCGCCGTGCGCCCCACCAAACCCCGCATTCCTGTTCAGGCCCCCTGCTTCGCGGTGCTTCCGACCGGTCCACCGGTGGAAACCGCCGTCGTGGCCGCCAGGACCACGTCGCCCCCGGCCGCCGCCGCGGCGGCCAGCTTTGCCGCGGCATCCAGGGCCAGTCCCAGCCCGACGTCCCCCCGGGCCGGGGCCGCCGCGGGCGCCGACGCCCGGGGCGATCCGACGGCCGCCGGGGGCAGGCCCGCCCCCACGGGCATGCTTCCGTTCGCTGCCGAAGCACCCGCTTCCATGGGATCGCCCGTGCCGTGGAGGATGTGGTTCGGACCCACCAGGTCTCCGGCGTGGTGGTGGTGGTGGTAGGCATTGCTCTTGGCATCGGTAGCGGCAAGAGCCGCGGCCACCGCGGCTTCCACGGCAGCCGAATCGGTGACCTGGTGGGAAGCCAGGTCCCCGTGGGCCCCGATTCCGATTCCGTTGACGCCGACCACGCTTCCCGCAAGAGCGATCGAAGCGGCAAAGGCCGCGGCACTTTCGGCCGGATCGTGGTGGTGAAGAGAATGGGGGGAAGTGCCTTGGTGTTGTTGTTGTTGTTGTTGYTGTTGCTGCTGCTGCTGGCGACTTGCCCCCATCGGTAGTGCGTTGTTGTTTTCGGAGGCTGTTGTGTTTGTGTTTCGTACCATGGCCTGGGGAGCAGCGGTAGTTGCAGAAGCACTCACAACTCCTGTAGTGGTCGACAACAAAGCGTGATCCACGATCTCGGAAGCGGTAGAGGCCACAACTTCTTGCCGATTCGTTTCATTCGTTGTTGTATCCTCTCCCACTGACCGTGTCAAAGATGCATCGGCTCTGGCGCCATCTACAACCCCAGAAGCACTAGTTCCGTTGCCATTGTTTCCTGATAAAGCGATTTCGTGTTTCCTTTTCCTCTGTGATTGCTCTTGTTGTTGCAATTGGACCATTGATACTGGTTGATTCCCTCGTTCCCGTGAGAGCATCTCTTCCACCATCTTCTTGTTTTCTCGTCTATATCGCATCCTCCTCCAGATATTCTTTTTGAGCAACCAATCGTGACTTTCGTGCCCCTTTACGTACTTCTGGTTGTAGAGAAATTCTGCTCCGTCAGGTAACGAGAGCCACGTTTTATAGGACCTCGTCGCTTCTACTGCAGGAACGTCCATCTCTTCCTTGATCGTTTCGTCCGACATGAGTGTGGTCGGTCTCCTCGTCCGACGTCCTGGTGGTGGACCAAGTTTGTGTTGCAGCAGATGGGATGTTCGTAATATTATTGCTTCAGTTTCGACGCGACTGCTGCTAGCATTGTTGTCAGTTACGTTGTTGTCCCCGTTGATTTCTTCCTTTTTGTCTATTTTTTCAGCTTTTGTTTCGGCAACGGCAGTTGCTTCTGAATCGTTCTGCAGGTTCGATGACGCAGGTTCCTGTTTATTGTTGGCCGCGGCCAACTTTCCTGCTGCCGCATTCGTCGGTGTTTCCGATGATGATTGCATTATCCTCGCCCATTTGAGTGCCTGGTGATCCCGGACATTGTTTCTACGGGCAATCATTATCCGTCGCATCAATCGTTCCTCGTCCTCGTTGTGACCTTTGACGAATTCCCGACAGGCGTATCGTAGCTTGGAACCTTCCGACAAGGCTTCCCATTTGCGAAAGGTCGGGCTTCTGCGGACGAGATCCTCGTCGAAATCATGGGGGCGCGGCCCCATCTTTGGTCCCGGCATGCTTTAAATGTAGCTGTAGTCGCAGCTCTTTTCCGTTTTTTCAATTGGAATCCCGCGGAACAAGTCAAGGCAAGACCAACTCGTCTCGCAAAACCAGACGGTGCACCTGTATGCAATTCAGACGTATCGCACGGTGCGTACCAGGTGCGTTACTTGTTCGAAGCTTCAGAAAGGAAATGAATTGCTGAAAAGATCTTTTAAACGGACTGGGTGATGAAATCAATCTTTTCCGTGAGGAGTTGGATTGCGTTCTATTTATTCTTGGATGTTCGGGATACTTCGATAATTATTGATCGGCATTAATTTGTCTTCAATGATACTACGGTACCCATTCCCACTTGCCTTCAAGATATATTATCCTCCTCATCAGGTAATGAGGTTATTGTGGTTATGAGTCTTAATCGTTGTGGTTATGAGTCTTCATCGTTATGGCGTCTACTTCATCTTTTTTTCATGCAACGGACGAACAACCTACCGTTTGAAGTTCCTCACTCTCTACGTCATTTCAGTATTGGTACAACAACGAATACGAGTACCAGGGAGTTCCGTCGAAGGCCAGACGCTACTTTCTGAAAACTCATTCGTTTTCGGACAGAGCTCAGGGCCAATATTGGGTCATTCCTGAAAACCTCCGGCCGGCTCGTCAAATATGGATTTTGGTTGCAGTGAGTTCATGGCAACCATGATGAACATCCTTCCTACTGGACCAGAACAATGGATGAAAGTTGTTGATATTGATACCCATGAAGAGAACTGGAATACTGGAAGAGACAAGGTATCCATCACCAGGAAGTATGCCTCCCTCCAGAGGAAACAGATTTCTAATGGGAATCCACATAGTACTATGTCTCCTGTCATCAAGAAGCTTCTTCTTGCTGCAAAGGAGATCAAGCTATTGGTTGGTGCCAATGCTGCCATTGGAGATGGAGAAGAGGAATTTGAGGATCTGGAAGAACGATACAAGATTAGTGAGGATTACAACAGTGCAGTACTAGCAGAGAGTGAGAACATTGACAACGAGAACATTGACAACGAGAACATTGACAACAAGGTTGAAAGTCCTCCTCCTCTTCAACAGCCTTTGCAACTTATTCATGAGACGCTGCCAACACCAGCTCAGCTCACTCAGCTTGAGACACCTACTCAGCTTGCTGAGACAACAACTCAGATGGCTGCAACTCATATGGTGTGGCTTGCTCAACTCTTGTCAAGCAGCAATAGCAGCAACACAAACGTTGAATCCATGTTCTGGATGTCCATGGAACAGCAACAAGTCCTTGCTAACCAGTACAGGGAACAGCAACAAACCCTTGCAAACCAGTCCATGGATTAGCATCAGCAAACCATGACAGAAATCAAAGATATGTTTCATTCCCTTGACAGCACTTACCTCCCTTCTGGTCAACGTTGCAAGAAAAAGAAGAGAAAGCAAGAGGTCTCCTAAGCATCCTCTTGCTCCTCCTCCTCCTCCTCCTTGGACAATGGTTGGGAATAATCCCATGGTTGTAATCCCATAGTTATTTACTTATAACAATTACTAAATTAAACTACTGTTTGCTGATTGCTGTTTGCTCCATCATTACGACTTTATGAGTGTACTGTTTCTAAATCCTGTGTATGCTATACTTCGTAATATTCTAAACAACACTATGCAATACTTCATGTTATCCAGCAACTGTGTTGGATTCTTTCCATGTGCAATGTGTTCCCTCTATGTAAAGCAAAGTGTGCCAGCAATTGTGTGGGATTCCTTCCATGTGCAATGTGTTCCCTCTCTGTTACCAGTCCCAGGTTTTGTGGGAAGAAATAACACAACACTATGGTGGGCAAGGAACTCAAATTACACAGTGTATTGTGTAGGTTGCTATTAAGGATCCTCTTTTAGCTCATCCTTCACTCTTCATAATCTTGACTGATGGTGGAGCAACTGGAGTACAATCTGACTGCTGTAGTAGCAATATTCAATACTATTAATCATTCATTAGACATTAGATAACTAAAACAACAACAACTTGACCATGGTGGCACAACAGTGCCTCCAACGCAATTGACAATTCAATTGACAATCAACAATCTACAATCCACTTGACAATCAGCAAATCAATCCATCAAGAACTGGAATTCTCCAATAGCATCTGAAGCAGGGGTCCTTGCTTATGAGAAGTATCCTATCTATTGAGTCGCATAAGATTCCCTCAGCTGTTGAAAGGACTCAAAGCGACTCATATCAGTCATGAATCTGTTGAGGATCTGATTAATGCCCACCTTGCTGCATTGATAATTATAAAACAATAACAAGAGCTTAATAATGATCTTCCTATCTCTGAGCTATTCCAGTAAAAGCCTCTCCTTCATTCTTGGGAACTGCCCTTGAATCATCTGCATGCCCCATTCAGACAACTGCTGGATGGCTGTTGCTTCCCTATTAATTACAATAGCATGCACATTCTCAGTCATTGTGGGGAAAATATCTGGATCATTTTGCTGGCTAAGAATGAAAAATTTGGCCCCTTTGACATTAAGAAGTTGCAGAATCAACGACAACTGTCCCCCCATTCCTGTTATATATGGCCTCAATCTTGTCATATATGCCACAATCTACCATGGTGCTGCCATGCCAAGTCCCAGGGCAGTTATAAGATGTTCTGGATTTTTCCATCTGGGGCAAAGATATGGATGCTATTAATGTACATGTCTGCTACCCACGAGTTGAAGTACATGCTCTGAATGACCCAATTGGTGGAATATTGAAGCTTTAGTACTTTGAGGCCATGAGCAGCGCCCCAGATCTTCTTTGTACCAAGTGTCTCATACTTTCTTCCTATTGCTGCCACATATGCCTCCACTTCTTCATCATGTGGGGGTCTAACAATTGCATTTGGTTGATTTTGCAAGAACACGTAGAGGGGAGTGGACGTGATTCCAAATACCATAGACAAGGCCCTAGCTGCTGATCCATGTGTCAAGTACCAAGTCAAGATCAATGCCACCATTCCAATAGTGGCAGATACCGCCTTGGTTTGCCCTTGGATTTGCCTGTCTTGATGAAGAGTTGAGGTCTGATCTGCTCAGTGTATCTGTCCACAGTATATTTCTCAAACACTGGTTGGAAGACAAGGGAGAGGAGGTTCCTGAAGACAGGATAGTCTACACCACACCAGTTGAGAAGAGCTTGGTTGTCGCCACTACTAGCAAACATATGGATGGATGGTGATTCATTCACTTTCATTAGTGCAATCCGTGGCATCCTCTTGTCACGCCAGTGCCTATTTTCAAGGGAGAGCCAATGACACGTCTCCTGCTCCTCCTCTCCAAGGGAAGCTGCCTATGCCATTTAAAACAAACTCAGGGGACATTTTACTGTGAAGGAGAAATCAATAGCCAAATAGTGAGGATACAGACTGTTTTTGTTTTTGTTGTTGTTTTGGAGGAGGAGGATTGATTTCAATAGTTTTGGAGGAGGATTTGCTTTCAATAGTTTTAGAGACAGAGCTGGTTCCCTGAAAATCCCTATCTTGTTGGCATCACTGGAATCTTGTCAAATTAGCGTAATTATACAGGATTCCAAATTCCAAAAATGGGGATAGAATATGTAGTTTCAGCAAGCCTGCTGCAGAGTCTTTAGTACCCCTGAAATCAATTCCTGATTACATACCCAGAAAGATGGTTTTGGGAATGACCCATTGGTAGGATCACTACTCCTAGTACTAGTATTACAAGCAATAAAGGACCATGTGGGTCAGACAGAAATGCTTAGTACTAGTACTAGTACTAGTACTAGTACTACTAGTACTTCTTGGTAAAATTCGCCCTCCTGGTGCATTCAAAACAGATTGTACTCTTGCTGCACATGAAGTCTTGTTGGTGAAAGTGGTGATACTAGTTGTACTAGCTACTACTATTGTCTAGTACCTGTACTACTACTACTTCTTCTTGAACAAACCACGATGGTACCACAGCATGCTGGCCTTGTCTCCACCAGCTATAATATTTCTGTCACATTATTGCCATACTGCTACTGCTATTACTACTGCTACTGCTACTGCTACTGCTASTACTGTTACTACTACTACTACTACTACTACTACTACTACTACTACTACTACTACTACTACTACTACTACTACTACTACTACTACTACTACTACTACTACTANTACTACTACTACTACTACTACTACTACTACTACTACTACTACTACTACTACTACTACTACTACTACTACTACTACTACTACTACTACTACTACTATCAACAACAACCTTGTTGTTGTTGTTATTCTTCCATTGTCATTGTTCTTGTTGAAGAAGTAGTACTATCTTATGATACTATACCAACACAAAGAATGTACTAGTATCAGCAATTCTTATTACTACTATGACGACGACTACTACTACAAGTATTACTACTCGAATCGTAAAGATATCAAAGGGACTCTTCAAGAAGCTTGACTAGTATTATTGCTTACAATACATAACTACTGCTGTTGCTCATACTACAAAGATGCCTGTACTTGCGAACAAAGAGAAAGAATTATTAGTTTTTGCACCATACAAAATCAGTAGTAGTATTTCTTGCGTTAGCGAGCCAATCCTACTAGTAGTACTACTACTACTAGTAATAGTACTACTACTACCGCTGCTGCTGCTGCTGCTGCT
>CAACVS010000244.1:0-22815 GCA_900660405.1 Pseudo-nitzschia multistriata | reverse complement strand
TATTTCATTGCTGAAGAGAGGAAGCAAAGGCAAGAGCATATCAAAGGGCTTGAGTCACTGAAGAAAAAAGCCAAAGCAGTCTCAGAGTTCAATGCCAAGGTTACCAGTTTCATTGAAGAGTATGCCTCCAAGGGGAAGAATGTTCACAATGAGGAAGATGCGAAGTCCCTACCAGTTTCTATGCTCAAGTTGTTGTGCAAGTGGAAGCAACAAAAGAAGGTTCCTCCAAAGAAACAAGAATTGCTTGATCTTTGGTTTGAAGTGAAGGATATTTCTTTCCCTCCAGAATTTGCTTGGAGTGATGAAGATGAGAMMCAACTGCAAAGACTGAAAGAAGATGAGATTACAATCAGGGATACTGCTCTAGGAAAAGAGAGAGCAAGGCTCCAAAAAGAATCCCTGAACTACATTGCAAGCATGACTGAAGAAGAGAGGGCTGCTTGCAATATGCCCTTGAATGTGCTTGAGGGACTGAAGGAGATGGTTGTTGGTGAAATTGCAGAAGTGTAAGAGTGATTTATGTTAAGAGAAATCTGTTCTTGGAATCGATTCCGATTTCGATTTTATTGCATGCAAATAAGCAGTGTCCGGATGTCGATTTTGTTTCGCCGACGTGAATTCTGAGAGTAAAAAAGCTTGGAGCGACGTCGATAATCGGAGCGACGTCGATAAGAGTGAAGCCCGGTAGTTAGCGCCTTAGAGAGCGCTCCAGTAGTAAGCAATTTAGTAATTTTATGTTAAGAGAAATCCGTTCTTGGAATCGATTCTGATTTCGATTTTATTCCATGCCAATAAGCAGTGTCCGGAAGTCCATTTTGTTTCAAAGATCTGAATTCTGAGAGGAAAAAAGTGAGCTCGGAAAGCTCCGAAATAAGGAAAAAATTCGATATAAAATAGTCCCTTTTCAAGGGGTGTGACAGGTTCAAGTTGGGAACGCAAATGAGGTGTATTGTTCTCTCCGTAGAGCCGTGTACAATTTGTACTGGTTCCGGACCTGTCACCACCTCATTTGCGTTCCAACCTCGTACTCGCACACACAATAGTACTGATGAAGCAAGAAAACAGAACATCTAACATCCTGTATTAGAAATAAATGTGCTCAACCAGTTAGTGTACTAGGATGTTGAGACGGTTGAGATCAGGTAAGGTGGTGATTGAGTCAAATAAAGTGTTCACTATCGTATTGTTCTCTATTTCTTTGAAATATGAGCTCTCCACCTAGATCTAATAATCAGGGCCTCTGTCCGGTATTCACTCCTCTTCTTGTACTCTTTTCTTTGCTCCTTGTTAGTAGCTAGTACTAGCTTCTTCATCCCCGCCCATCAGAATCCTTTTAATCTCCTTGTTGTTGTTCTTCTTCTTAGTACGTTTGGTGGATGTACGTCACGTAGATCTCTTCTACTAGTACTACTTCAACACTTCTTCATCTCATCAGCAGCTGTTCATACTAGCGCCAGCGTCAGACTCAACAGCTGTCTACAGCCACCAGTTAGCTACCTTCAACTGTTCACAACTTCCCTTGTGACCTTCATACCTATCATAGAAGTTGGCCAGCTAATGTACAGTTCCAGCCGTGTATTCGTGGCCATCTTTTTTGCGTGTAATGACTAGAAGTAGTAATTCAACTAAAACGTACAAAATGCACGTRCTCAGTAGTGTTAATTTTTGAATCCCACATCTGTGCGACCAAGAAATAGGTTCGCTCGGACGTGCGCGCTGTAGCCCTGGTACAAGTCAAATTTTAATCCCACGAGTCATTACACCGTAATCAGATGCCCCAAAATCCACGCACAGTACAAAATGGACGCTTAAGTATGATTGATAAGCACATGGTTGAAAAGAGAATTCAAAGAGCTTTCTAATGGCGTGGGGGATTACGGCATACGACGAATGTTGAAAGATATACGTGTACGTATATCATGAATTGCTGATGTACGGATTGTGGAATACTAATAGGCTCCTTAGTGTATGTGAATACGTGGTTTACAATAAAGAGTGAGCTTATTCACTATCTACTAGTGATTTAGGCTCACACCACCCCGCACTTGCAGAATCTAGAGACTCGAATGAGTCAAATGTAGTATTATGTAGTATTATGTAGTAAATCTTGTAGTGGATCTAGATTGCAAGTGGAGCAAGATGATCCAATGTACGGTAAGTCGACCTGTTGGAGTGAGACTTTATTGGTCGAAATAGTGGATATTTCTGCTTTATCCTCAATAACTGAGGGGTTTTGGGTGGTTGTCGAGTGGGGATATGTATATTCTGGTTGAACACGTTCATTCTTTCAGTCCATGGATCCCCTCCAGATACATGGAGCGTGTGATACTACATGGGCATCCGACAGACTCCAGAGGAGATCAATGGGAGGTGTTATCATGATGTTAGCAGGAGCCGCTGTGTACTATCGGACCAGATTACAACCCACTATTGCTCAGAGCTCCACAGAGGCTGAATTCACTAACATGGCAGATGCCAGAAAAGCAGCTTTATACCTTCGATGGATTCTTGAGGAGCTCCATCTTGCTCAGACACAACCTACCCCTATTATTGCGGATAACCACGGTGCAGTCAGAATGGCCAATGCACACCAACCAACACGGAGGACACGCCATGTTGAAATGAAACACTTTGTTATCCTCCAATGGACAGATGATGAACATATTAACTTTGTGTAAACCAGATCTGATCATAACCTGTGGAATACTAATAGGCTCCTTAGTGTATGTGAATACGTGGTTTACAATAAAGAGTGAGCTTATTCACTATCTACTCGTGATTTAGGCTCACACGGATAACCGTCTTTTTTTGCTATTGTGGATGCATTTTAGTGACCCTAGAGATAACCCTCATTCTTTATAATTTTATCCAGTCTACAGGTAGAGATTCTCGATGTTTTAGACACTTTCCACGTACGAAAGGAACGATACGTGTGAATTCAGCGGTCATCATCCTATCAGCATCCAAACACTGCGACGTACTACCGGTAAGTTAGTTCTGTGTCTCGCCTCCTTGCTCGCTTCCACAGCTTAAATCCTACCAAGAAATCTCTGTTCCAACATACCTGTAGGACACTAAGGATGATATGGTTGTTCCACCTTTGACAACAGAACCGAAGACGAAAAGAAAAAATGAGAACATCGACATGAGCCAAAAAACGAATGGGGAGAATAAAAAATCATACCAACAATGAGTAGGGCAGTGACGGTGGAGGAGTTAATGAAAACAATTGACCCGAATGAGATTGACCAGACTCTTTCGCAGGAACTCAATAAATTAAGCTTCGAAACCAGAGAACCCATCAACGAAGAGGTCCACGGCGTTCAATGTCTTGCTCCCGATGAAACCGTAGAGCTACTATCTTCATCGTTGCTGAATCTTTCTACTGAAATCGAGGCGATTTTTGTGAAACCAGCCTACAACAGGAGCCAAAAACTAGCACTGCTGCAACCGTATGCCTACCGTGGTGCCGGAACGTACATAAACACGGCAGACTTCCGTCTAAAGTTCTTGAGGTGCGAACTTTTCGACGCAAAAAAAGCAGCCAAGCGTCTCGTATGTTTTCTAGATTTATTGATGTTTGTCTTCAATGATAACGATGAGCTCCTCTTGAGACCACTAAGAATTTCAGATATTGGCGAGTCACAAATGGCTGTCCTCAGAAGTGGTCAATTTCAACTTCTGCCATATCGAGATCGTAGTGGGAGACGGCTGCTTACAATTTTACTGAACGCGGGTATGAATCATAACTTTGTTGAATCTGTAAGTTTGCATCATAATCACTAGGTTGTCTGCATGCTGCGAAACTACTTGTAACGAAGGAAGTTTGTGCCTTGATGTTTGACCTGGCCGTCCTTAACGTTTCGTTTTTTATTCCACTAAATGGTTCAAGCAGCTTCAAGCGGTCTTTTATTTGCTTTATGTAGCTGCGGAAAGTATAGAAAGCCAAAGAAAGGGGATAGTTATGCTCATGCTATCATGCACGTTTGCGGGGGAAGAATCATCCTTCTCCGCACTCCTGCCTGGACCCAACGACCAGAGGATTGCAGCGAAATTGAACGTCGCAGCCCCTATACGGCAAAGTGCCATTCACATGTGTTTTCCAGATACAATCTATCATCGAATGTTTCGGTCTGTCGTCATGTTGAGTCATATGTCTTCGAACGCGACGAAATTTCGAATCAAAACACATATTGGTGCGTACCGTAGCAGTTTCATAGTACAATAGTATGTTGTTTTTAATCCGCATACTCAATTGGTTGCAATTCGTTTACTTTTCCAGGCCATTGGACGGAACTGCAGTACCAGTTGATGGGTTTTGGAATTCCTGTAGATGCGTTGCCCATATCACAGAAAGGAACGCTTAAAACGGCGATGCTTCAGCAATGGATACGGCTTCGAAAATTAATGGAAACTCCTTCCGGGCAAGACGGCGCCAGTTCTGAAGAGGATTCTAGTATTTCTGCTTCTGATATTTCATCTGCCATCGAATGTCCAAACCTGAACGATGTGATTTTTCGAATGGGGAAGTCTTGTATGTGTCACCCGGGGAATGTAATGTTTCGAAGCCTGATCGAATCCAAACTCGATGAACATTATAGCGCCACTCGAAAAGGAAAGGCCAAGATAGCCTGGTGGATTGTCAAAGAAGTCGAAAGAAGGGGTGGACGCTTTTTGAAGTGGAACAGCCATGGGTGGTGGACCGAATTCGAAAACCAATCGGAGGTTCGATACAAAATTCCTACATGCTTTCGAGATTTTTCAAGAAACAAGACGGCGCGAAAAAACCGGGTGAAAACGAATGCAACTACACAACACAAGACACAACAAAACGGATGCATCGACTTGTGCGCAACAAACAATAAGGAAGAGAATACATCCTTATTATAGGGAATAAAAAAGATCACTGACGACGATTGCACCTCGTCGATTTTATAAATGCGTCTTTTTTACCGGGAGATCCGAATTTTCTCGACATCATACCCCTTGTATGCAGATAAATGAAACAACGAATCCATAGATTTAACACCAGAGACCAAAACGGAAGATCAGACACAATCAGTACCCATTGACATTTTGTCGCGAATGATACAACTTAGTGGCGCCGTGTCTCTCAGAGCTCTGTCCTGTTCTCTTCTGGATCATTTTTTTGATTTGGCACGAATGAAGTATGGGTTTGGTGCTATCTTTGAATTTTTCGACGGCGCACGTCGATACAACATTCGAGGTGTCACCCATTCTGCACAAAGCAGAAAGACTAAAAGGAAAATACCTTAGATACGATTTAAAATGCTCTCGGGCATGGTTTGGTGTTGTACTTCATTACACGGTTGCGTTATTTTTTGTGTTAGCCTAGTTTTTTCATTTGTCGCATGGTTTTGGTCTCCTTAAATTCCGGTCTCTCGTTCAGCAACTCGGTAATGATGGCTGAAGTGGGATCTTCTTCGCACGACCCTAATCGAATGCACGTGCTGTACTCCTCGTTGTTTGGGTAGTAATCGTCTTCTCGAAATGCAAATAGTTGCCAGTCGTACGGGTAAGCTTTCAAAGCGACGCACTGTTCTCCCCGCACGGAGAACACATTTAGTACGTAGGTTTCCTCGAAGGGAACGGCGTCGTCGTCACCGGTACCGCCGTAGATTACGTTTTCCGCCTTTTTCTTCGCACCCGGAGCCAAAATGTTGAATCCCCAGCTATCGATGTTTCTCCAGAACGGATTTACCAACAAAAACAACCGCTTTCCCATGGCTTGTGATATTTCGTCGATGTCATTCAGATACTTGGTATCGGTGTTTGGAAAGACCATTGCTTGAATGTCGGCACTAGGTCCTTCGGCGGCCTCGGCCGTATGGAGGGCGGTTCCATCAAAATCCCAAATATCTTGCACTTTCAGCTGTGGATTCGTTCGCCTTTCTTCGGGGAAGCTGTCCAACCGTTTCGTGGGAGCCCGGACTTCTCTCAGCAAGGCGTTGGTCAGCGGCTTTCCTGACTCGCGGTACATTTGCTTGGCACCCCCGGGCCATTGGTTTTCTTCGGTCGCCGACGATGCTCCGTCTTCTTCTCCCACAAGGTTGAATCGGACCACCTGGCGGGTTTTTCCGTCGTGAAAGGCCCTCTCGACGGCACGTGCTCCTTGTCGGACCATGTCGTCAAAGGTGACGGGCACTTGCAGGGTCGGTTGTTGCTGCGATTTCTGCTCCAGCTGCTCCTGCCGTATCTTTTCTCTGGCTTCTCGGTTTTTCTGTTCTTGCTTTTCCCTCTGGATTCGGGCCTGGCTGGCTTCTTCCTCGACCTGCTCTACGGTCTTTCCCTCGGCAGTCGCTATTTCGGCCCGCAGCTGTGCAGCCTTTTCGAGCAACCGCTGCGCGTCGCTGATGCTTTTGTCGGAAGAATTGCTGTCGGTGTTGGTGGTCGCGTACGAAACAGTGGTTGCTGCTTTTGACGAAGTCCTACCGTAGCTTATTGTTACAGATGTTGTTTGAAAGGCGACTATTTGAGCACTCAGCATTACGAAGGCCATGGCGACGATTGTGCCACAGCGGCGATGGGCAACGATTCTTCTCGGGGAGAATATGCTCGTCATTTTTCTGGTGTGAGATGTCATTCGGTGTGAGTTGCGATTGTTTTGTTGTTTGCTCGATTCTTTGTGCCTTTCTAACAGAAACGTCTCCAGGGGCACGATGATGCCTCTTCTGCAATTCGCATCCATCGGTGATCGTTGGATGATGCATTCCTTCATGGTGGCAGGTCGTGTACGAGTTCGTACTCGTACGTACTCGTACTCGTAGTACAGCTCGTAACATCATCGATCATCGTCACGAACGAACGACCAGCGGCGATGAAAAACGGTCAATACGAATTTTACTGTGCCATGTTGTAGGAACCAAGAAGATGATTCGATTTTTTCTGTGACTCGACCTGTGAGTCAGTCAGTCATTCAAGACTTGTAATTGGTTTCTTTTGTTTTTATGAGAATTCTTAAATATTAAATATTCTTAAATACTGTAATTATTACTGTGCAGGTATTTGGTTTATTCCCGTCATTATAGATTGCTAAATGTGCTAAATCTATGAGTTTAGCACTTACTGAGAGGAATGCTGGCTCGATGCCACCAGTCCTCTTTTTGGAAATTTGGAATCTTGTTAATTATTGTTCACGTAAAGACTACTACCACCTCGTCCGTCCAGATATAATAGTTCACTTTGCACCTCTTCAGTTGAAATAAGCTCAATATTTGGGCAATTTGACTGCTTCTTTTTTTGTTTAACAGATCTATTATAAATGTATACAAGTATATGGATTGAATTAATTGAAAGTGTCTGATGCACTTGTGCTATTTAGTAGTTAAAGAGGGCCATTTTTTCTTATGAATATGATGAAAATACTGCCAGTTGGGTTCTACTGGTCATTTTGAGATGCCACTACTTGCACATGATAGCTAAGAGCAACACATTTTTGAGGCTTTAATTCTCTTCAGTATGGAGAACTTTCTATTATTGGTCATTCTTGTTCAAAAGAGGTGCCCAGTGCCATTGTCAATATATTGTTTCCGGTGTTAATAGATTGCTTAATTTCATGTGCAAAAATAATTTTTATTTGCGGGCATGCACATGTTTAGTACTCAGTACGGATTGTATGTGTTGTACACAGTCATACACAGTCATTTGTAGAATCCAACGGCCAGAAACTCCAAAAACTGTTAAGTAATGCTGACCAATTATTTCTGGAAAAATTGAGAAGTACTGGGCCCTCCGTTAGTTTTTAAGGAAGACAGTCGCCAAACAAGATCAGGGTTTCCCATAGGTTTTTCCATGTTTAAACAAAGAGAAACAAAGAGAGAATTACCAAGGCAATATTATCTTTGTTTCTCTTTGTTAAAAATTGACAAATCAAAGAGAAACAAGGAGAAGCAATGTTCTCTTTGTTTCTCTTTGTACGAATGGGAATTGCCCCCATCATTTCACTATGTAAAAATACAGAGAATAGTGCCCAGATTGAATTCACTCTGCTTAAACAAAGAGAAACAATGAGAACATAGCCCAGGCAATAGTCTCTTTGTTTCTCCTTATTTAATCAATGTGAAACAAACAGAAACAAGGAGAGGCAATGTTCTCTTAGTTTCTCTTTGATACAACAACAAGAAACAATGAGAATATTGCCCTTTTTCACAAAGAGAAAGATTCTCTTTGTTTCTCCTTGTTTTGCGGGATGTATGGGAAACTATTTTATTTTTAAAAAAATTCTAACTGAGGACCCTGCAAAGTGTACTATTACATCTGGACGGAGGTAGTAGTACTAGAAAGACTTAAATGCGCGCTACTTGGTACAAAGAAAAACACAAAATTAAGAACACAAAATTTTGGATCAATACTCTAGTGGAAGGGACAGATCACAAGGTATTCAGGGAGCTTGTGGACCTGTTTGCTCCAGTATACAACAAGTTTGCTGTTGACAACAAGAACATTGAAATCATGGAGGTTCCTTGTTATCCCAGTGAAAAGCCCAAGGGGAAGAAGAGAGGTCAATGCAGTCTGTGACATTGGACTAGTCCTCTGTTGGTTAAGGACAAGAGGATCTGCTGCAAGGTCAATGGCCGTGGCCTTTGGCTTGACATCCACAGTGA
Source organism: Pseudo-nitzschia multistriata (assembly GCA_900660405.1). Lineage (NCBI taxonomy): Eukaryota > Bacillariophyta > Bacillariophyceae > Bacillariales > Bacillariaceae > Pseudo-nitzschia > Pseudo-nitzschia multistriata. The sequence goes on along the minus strand of CAACVS010000244.1, from coordinate 14,191 downwards.
TGTACAAGTGACTCAAGTTTTTGAGAAGAGTGATGCTTGTCTCTTCATAAACACCCAGATGCCATGGTCAGTGTTCCTTCTGAGCAAGAAGTCAATGCTTATGTTAAGGCTATTGGAGATAAGTATCCAAGGCTTAGAGAACAGTGCATTTGGGGTGCTGCTAATGGACTGAAGCAAGTAATTGAAGCCTCTGGTGACTGGTACAAACAAAGACCATTCTACAATGCCTGGTGGAAGGAGAACACCTACATCAATAGTGTGTTTGCCTTTGCCCCAGATGGTAGAATAAGGATTGTAGTGTACAACTGCCCCAGGGCTTGGCATGACAGTGCTATTGCTGAACACAATATGTACCAAAGAATCATGAATGTCCACAAAGAGTGTGATCGTGGAAAGGTTGTGGTGGATTCAGCATTTGCTCTGAAAGATTACAAAAATAGCCTCATCAAGAGCTCACAGAGGGACCCAGAACAACCAGACTTGATACTCCTCAACAGGGATCCAACGTCGTTGAGACATATGTCTGAATGGGGGATGAGGGTGATCCAGGGATGTGCTTGGAGGAGCATGGGGAAAGAAGAATCACCATGAACCTTCTCATCAACTTGTATAACTTCCAGTGCAGTACCATTGGACACAACCAGATCCTATCAGCTTTCATGAAGACACCACTAGCAACTGATCCCAAGGTTCCTCATGAAGAGTTAAGGAATGACCTTGCAGTAGGAAATTCATGTAGGACATGGGCTCTCCCCCGATGGAAATGAGATGTTCCATGGATGAGGGTGAATCCCATGGTCGATTAATGTCATTATTTTGAAAGAAGGAAGTAAAGCTACAGCAGGCACCAGTTAGAATCATCATGAGCAATTCCAATTCAATAGAATCAATACAGTTGTTTTGATACGGCAATTGATACAACCATTGTGGAGAAAGATACAATGGTTACTTACCTTAGCCTTGTTTTAATCAGCAGTACTCTATTTGGTTGCAAACAGTACTCATGTTGATATAATGAACTGATCCACTTCAAGCTGTTTTCTTAGGGTTTGCATATATACCCTTGCAACTTGGCTGCTATGTTTCTCAATAAACACAAATGATCATGTAGATAACAATTTATACTCCAATGAATATTAGTTCAGCATTATGGTATAGGGTGGGCCAAGCAAAAAAACACGGTTATAACCGTACATTGGCAATTAAAGATATACATAAACAAGTATAAGTCAATATTCGTCGTACGCCGTACTCCCCCACGCCATTCGAAAGCTCTTTGAATTCTCTTTTCAACCATGTGCTTATCATACTTAAGCGTCCGTTGGGGAAAAAGTTATTGCCCAAACTGTCAGTTCGGGACTAAAGCAGTTATGCGGTTAAATTATACATATGCGTGGATTCGTGGCCATCTTTTTCCCGTGTAACGACTCGTGGGATTAAAATTTGACTTGTACCAGGGCTACTACATCATGCACGTGCGAGCAAAACTATTTTGGTGGGATTCAAAAATTCGATTACGTACGAGTACGTACTGAGCACGTGGATTTCGTATACTGAGCACGTGGATTTCGTATATAATTTTTAGTCAAAGTAGTCATTACACGCAAAAAGATGGCCACGAATCCAAGGTTATAACCGTACATTGGCTGGCCAAGCCTATACGATACTGAAATGAAGACAAGTTTATGATGCACAACATGTGCATGCTGGTCCGAACCATTTTTGCGGGACTTTGCACGTGCCAATAGAGGCCAAACAGTTTCTAATCCCGCATTGAAATACATGAAAACCTTTACAAGAAAACCGGAGCAAGCAGCTGTACAGTAGCTACTAGATCAGTATGTGATAACACAGTAACATAGTGGTGCAAGTGGACTGCAAGCTCAAGCTCAAGCTTATTGTTTTCAATTACAGTACCACAGGTACAATTTTGTTTCGTTCAGTTTAGTTTAGTTCCTCATGTGCCTGGTGCTTTTCACCATGGGATTCTTTGTCCCCAGTGTGTTGGTGGTTTCACTGCTGGGGACCAGAAGAATTCATTGACACAGCAGTTGTGGAAGCAGCAGACATGGCAGCAGAGAGAAGCAGTTGGTGGAGGACCATAGTGATCGTAGGGGGAGGAGGCCCATGGTAAGATTGTTACTGTTGCCACTTATTGAACATGGTAACAGCAGTTCTGAGAACTTCCTTCCACATCTCATGGTTCTCTTTGTACATCTCACGGTTCTCTTTGTCTCTTCTTTCCTCTCTTTTTCCTGGCTCTTAATGTATTCATTGAATGTAGCGGCATCCAAGACACTACATTTCCTCTGTTGCTGATAAGATTTCTTCCTTGGGGTTGATTCAAGAAGAGAAGGGGTCAAATTGCTGGAGGAACCTACAGCAGCAAAGTCATCCTGCTCCTGTTGTTCTTCTCCACCATCAGTAGATGCGTCTCCTGCAAGAATGATTGAAGCCCCGGCAGCATCTGCACCACTTGTTGTTGCCCCTGAAGGCCACAGCCTCACTCTTAATGAAGCCTTTCTTCATATCAAAGTCCTCCTCACCAGTACAAAGATTTGTCTTCTCAGCAATCACCAGTTGTTTCTTCCAAGGGGTGGTTCATTGTTTACTAGTAGGAGGCATTGGCATGGTAAGAAAGAAAGTAATGATGAAATGGATTGGCAGATCAGATGAAAAGATTGTGTGGAGGATCTGATGAGAGGTATCTTACTAGGATACCGTGTTGGTGCTTGTAGAGGTAGTCAGAAGACAGGTGACAACAGCAGAGCTGTAGTACGCAGCCTTTGTAGGAGTCTACAGGAGGTCCTAGTACTAGGTTCTGAAGAATGTGTGAAATGCAAATTGATGAATCATCCTGGTGGAATACAATACATGATGTGTCTGCTGGCACTGCAGTGTCACAGAGCCTATTGCCACAAGATTCCAGGGGCAGGGGAGTGCAATGGGTTGATAATGGTTATTGCCATGGGGATTCCAGTGGCAGGAGAGTGCAATGGGTTGATGATGGTGGTGGTTAATGAGCAAGGAGGTAGTCAGTTATAACCAACAAATGTACAAGGGCTCTTTATAGGTGTATAACTAAGTGTTTACAATAAAGAGTGATTGTCTGTGGTTGAGATCACTGATTAGCTACTTGTGATTCAGCCTCGCACAACTTCTTTGTTTTCAGTTTCATAGAAATTTGAAATTTGAATTCCCCAACAATCCTCCATCCTGAACTGAAAAGCAAATCAGACTTTGAAGTAGTAATTCTCATATCTTCTTGTTTCAAAAAAGTGAGAAATACCAAGTAAGTACCCAAACGGGTCCAAATTACAACGTGAAATTGCTTACTACTGGGGTGCTCTCTAAGGGGCTAACTACTGGAAGGTGCTCTTACACTTCAACAACTTCACCAACTACAGGATCAGCATCAACAAATCCTTGACTCCCTCCAGTACCTCAATAGTAGGCATATTGGAAGCAACTCTCTCTTCTCAGTCAAGCTTACAATGGAGGACAGCGCTTGGTTGTTCAGTCTACTATCCTTCCATGTGCAGTCTCTCTGATAGTTATCTCATCCTCTTTTAGTTTATTTAGCAAAGTCTCATGAGTATCAGTCCATCCTTTACTTGCATCCACATTTCCAACAGCTTGTCTTTCTTTGCAGGAATTTTCTTTTGCTGCTTCCACTGGCACAAAACCTTCAGAGTAGAAACTGGGAGGGACTTGGCATCTTCCTCCTTCTTAACATCATCTTTTCCCTTGGAAGAAAAATTATCAATCAAACCAAGAGCTTTGTTGCTCAAACCTTCTGCTGCTTTTGTAACCTTCTTCTTTGCTTCCAAGTGTTTAATCTCATCCAATTGTCTGCTTCTTTCTTTTGCAATGAACCAGTCCTTTGTGTTGAGGGTGCCTTTGCCAGTTGTGATGAAGTATTGGCTTGAATACTTAACCCCTGCAATTGCATCTTGCAGAGCTCTGGTATTTGGTTCTGTCCCTTGTTGTACCAACTGCTTCCTCTTTTGTGGTGCATATTCTATGCAAAAAACTTCCCCATTAAAGCTAGCATTGTTCAATACTTTAATTGCTGCAAAATTCTTTTTCTTGTGCGCTACCAGTGCAGCTATGTTTGGATCTGTTGCTAGATCAATGGAGCCATCTGGCAAAAGGATCAGTTTGTGTTGCAGCAAACAGCAAATAACGGGTAATACTACTGTTGTACTACTACTCTTCCAATATCAAATTATACTGACAAGAGAGGACATGCATCATCAATCATCATACCTTTAGCACTACTACAAGTACTACTACTACGTTTCACAAGAGTTTATACTAGTATCAATCAGCACCACTACCATCAGTAATGAGGAGGAAAAGCAGACAGCTCTATCTGCCTCGATTCCTCGTCCTCGTGACCTCAGGAAGGACGACATAATAGATAAATATGAGCGTGTTAAAATTCTCGTCGTGGATGTTTGAAGTGATACGGTTTTCATGAATGGACCTCAGATTTTATGCTCTCCGCTTGGTGCAATTCAAATAAACTACAATTTTCAGGTTAAAGACTTCTTTAATGTCACAGAATCTGCTCCTATAGCAGGGGCAGAAACTAGAGTATCTCTTTTCCGAAAGACTGTTTTCCCGCAATAAACAGATGCAATGGATGCTGCGAATTTATCAATCGATCTCTGTTTTTCCTGGTTAACGGTTTCGTATCGATTTTTCATAAATTGCGTTTTCACAGAAAACAGACGGCTCGTCGAAGACAAAGTCGCGCTCACACGAGCTGCTTCTTGTTTTGCATCACACCAATACTCTTCTCTTCATTGAAATCCGGCAAATGCCGTATTCAGAAATTTTTAGTTTAGGGAAAGGTTGGGGATATCGGGCATGTCTTCTTTCTCTGTCTTCTCCTCCTTTTTGTCATCATCAGCTGTTGCTTCCTCCTTCTTGTCGTCTTCAGCTTTGTCGTCATCGCCCTTTTGAGCTGCGGCCTTTTCCCGTAGAGCCTTGGCTTGCTCCAATTGGGCATTTCCTTGTTGCAATCGTTTTTTCATTTGCTCTTCCATTTCTTTCATCTTCTTGGGATCACTCATGGCTTCTTTCTGGGCCGTCATGTGGGTTTTGAAACCTTGCGATTCGGTAACTTTTTTCATGTGTTCTTGAAATTTAGGATCGGCCATCATTTTTTGGGCTTCAGCCATGATCTCGGGATCCTACAAATGCKACCAGCCATCGCGTTTATAATAATCGACACAAACCAATCGCCGTTCCGACCATTTAGAAAAAAGAAACAGAAGACTTCGGGTAAGAAAACAACAGATCAGGTAGATTGCACGATTACTTTTATGGAGCAAAACTTTGATAGTAGGCGTATGTAATCTGTCCAAGAACCTCTGGCGAATCTCGATCGCTGTGCCTGATACACCGCATGAAGAAAACAATTTGTGGACCCAACACGCTTGGTTTCATTTCATTTTTTTCTCGCAGTATTTTTCCTCCACCAAAATGTTACATCCAGTTCGTAGCTTATGTTGCCAAAGCCCGATGGAATCGTTCACCGGAATTGGCGTTTTGGAATCAGGCTGCCATTCGATCATCACCAGTCAAAAGCTCATCATATCCTTTGGCCTCGAAATATCTTGCGACAAAGTTCCGTATCTAGCCGCCGTTTGCTATGTCGTGCGTTCCTACAAGACTAACCTACCTGAAGATCCTTCATGAGCTGCGCCAACATCATATTGTTCATCATCGTGGAAATTTGGCTGCCTGCAGTATTAATTAAAATATGGAATACCTATTACTTCGTTTGTGCGCCGATACTTCATCACAACACGAAAGGCATGATTCGACAACGACACCAAGCAACCCCCAAATCCTAACGGTATTTGAGACTGGAAATTTTCGTTCCTCGATTAGAAAAATTATAGAACGTCATCACCATGTGCCATCTGGAAGTTCAACTTGAGTTACCGATAGCGACAAAAACGAGACGTGAACCGTGGACATATTCGCGACTAAAGCAGGGACGATCATCATTGAAGATTTTACCACGCACCTTTGCTACTAGACCCGTTACTGGAATGGAACCAGCAGGCGCAGCTTATCACACAAAATGAAGCATATATGCAGTCCCAGGACCTCCAAGAAACTATTACTACCAGAATTTCTACCAGAATTGCTACCATCTTGCGACTAAAATTGCTACCATCTGGTAGCAAAATGGTAGGAAGATGGTAGCTAGATGGTAGCAATTCTAGTCGAAATCTGGTAGCTACTACCATTTTTACCATAGTAAATATTTTCTATAATAATTAGATTCTCTTAGCCCCCGTATTCGTTTGAATGAGTCATAGTACTTAAGAGGGGGCTGGGATGTTAAAAAAAATTCTGGTAGCCTGGCATATATTTTGGTAGCGTTTGTGGTAGCAATCTGGTAGCATTGATGGTAGCAAGATGGTAGCAATCTGGTAGCAAGATGGTAGCAATTCTAGTCGGATTTTGGTAACTGGTAAGAATACCGGATTGCTACCATAAATCCTACYAGATTSTGGTAACTGTTCTGGTAACGCCAGCAAGTTACCATTCTTATTGCCAGACTATTGCCTGGTAGCGAGCCCGGCGTGGTAAAATAGTCAATGATGATCATCCCAGATTGACTAAATAGACACGAGAGGCATTTCGTTCGACAATGGGCAATTCCCTTTAATCTAGATGGTCTAAAAATCTAAAGTAGACCTTTTAGACTTTTTAGTTTAACGGGAATCATTAAAAACAGGGGCCCAACAGACATTTTTAGGCGCTCGTTCTGGTCTTAAAGGAATTTGGAATCTCGGCATCTTTGTTTATGTCTTCTTCAGCGCTTTCTGATTAAGAGAAGGTTTGGTTACGTAGTAAAAAAATTTTAAGTCTTAAATTTGGCGGGTCTTTTCAGTTGAGTCCTACAACAGATTTTCATTCTTGGATTCTGGTCTACTAGATTTAGACTTTCTGTCAAGGGTGGATTGTGCGTCGACAGAAAGTCTAAAAATTCGGACTAGATTGTCTATTTTTGGTCTGTCTGTCTGTCAAAAAGTAGACCATCTAAATTAACAGGAATTGCTCAATGATCAACTTGTACAACTACCAATGCAGTACCATTGGGCACAACCAGATCTTGACAGTCTTCATGAAGATGCCGCCGGCCTCAGCAATGCAATTCCAGTGATCTGCAGGCGAGTACCGGTACAACTATTTGGTACCGTATGGTAGTAAATGGGTGATTCCCGATAATATAGAAATGCTAAATTTGATAGACAGACGGACCAAAAATCTAGCACATTTTGTAATAGATTTGGCATATTTTGGATGGGTCCAACGGACCGATCCAAATGTGCTAAATCTATGAGGGAACCCACGAATCAAAATTTCAAGTCCGTTGTAAGATTCAACAGAAAGGCCCGCCAAAATTAAGACTAAACAAGAAGATACGAGCATGCGTCATGGTCAACAAACATCCAAGGCACCTCTATTAAGAATGGTGCCCAGTTGGGACACAAAAGTAGTATGTCTTGATCAGTGCTGTTAGTCAGTACATTCTATTTCCTTTCTTTGTTGCAGCAAGAGGAGGAGGACAAGCAACAAGAGGAGCAGGCCCATTGTTGTCCTCCCATCCCCCACACTATATTTGTTAAGATGGAGGCAACTGCTGGTGGCAATATCGGCTGCAAGACTGCTCAGCCTGCAAGTGGTGGCAATAACGGCCGCAAGAGTGGTACTATTAACTACTCATGAGAGGAGATCACCAGTCTCATCAAGGTTGATACTGGATGTACTCCCCACATGTGGTGAGGGATGGGAGTGCATTACAGCAAAACATGCTGAGAGTTGGCCTGTTGGTAGGACCATGACCTCCATCAAGACTAGGTATGCAGCTGTGAGGAGGATCAAGAGCTCCACCAGAAGTCCCAACATGCCGGAGTACATGAGGATGGCCCGGCTAGCCCACAAGTTGATTGGTGAAAAGGCAAATCTTGGTACTGCAGAGGAGGACTTTGATCTGGAGCAAGGCTTCATTAAGAGTGAGGCTGTAGCTGGTTTACTACAGCTGCAACTGCCGGATTGACGAATGCAGGAGCTCCAATTCTTCTTGCTGGAGATGAATCCTTGCCAGAAGAACAGCAGGAGCGAGAGGAGTATGCTGCTGTTGCTTCCTCCTCTGCTGCTGCCAGTAACTTGACCCCTTCTCTTGTTGAATCTACCCCAGCAAAGAAGAGATCTTACCAAGGAGGACAACAAAGGAAAACTGTCCCCAACGCCAGTGTATTCAACAAATACATTATTAAGCAGGAACAAAGAGAGGAAAGAAGAGACCAACTCAGTATTGAGATGTGGAGTGGTGTAAAGGACGTAGCAGAGAAATTCCTTGGAGCAGCTCTTAGCATGATGAATACCTGGCAGCAGCAGCAACAACAACATTCTTACCATGGTCCTCCTCCTCCCGGTCCCCCTACCCCCTACCATTATCATTCCTATGGTCCTCCTTTGGTTGCATTGACTGTCAAAACATTGGCTGCTGCTTGGACTTCCAACAAACGCAAACGCACAGGAGAGGAAGAATCCCATGGTGAAAAGAAGCACCATGGTCCTGGCGTTTAAATGAGTACATTCTTACATTACATTAGACTAAATTAACTAAACTATACTGTATCTGTCCTAATACAAAACAATGAGCTTGAGCTTGAGCTTGTTAGTTGGTTAGCGTGTTGTCACGTACTTTTCTAGTAAGCTTGCTTATAAAGGTTTTCTTGTGAAGGTTAACGTGTACACCAATGCGGGATTAGAACTGTTTTGCCTGTATCGGCACGTGGGAAGTCCCACAAAAACGGTTTGGATCAGCATGCACACGTTGTGTATCATAAACTTCTTTTCGTTACAGTATAATGCTGAACATTACAGTATAAATTGGTATGTACTCCATCATTTGTGTTTATCAACAAAGCACAGAAGCCAGGTCACAGGGGTATACATGAAAACCCTACTTCGGTAGCAGCTCCTACAGTAGGAACTATTTCCCCCCCCCCCCCCCGGGGAACAGTTCATATTGCTTGCTGCAAGCAAACACTGAAAGCAAACACAGTGTTGCCAGTTCAAACCAGGCAAGGAAAGTAACTATTGCATCCTTTCCACCATGATGGTGGTTATCGTACGCGCCTTAGTGTGTGTTGCTTGTATTGTGTCGGCGTTTTGAAATCGTTGCTGTTGTTCTTGCTGTTGAAAGAATTAAACAACTTGTTGCTGTTGAAAGAACTACTACTAACAAACAACTAAACATGCCTCTTCTGAAACAACCAAAGAAGCAAATCAACCATGGGATTCACCCTCCAAACATTCCATTCCCATCTGGCGAAAGCACACATCCTACATGGAAGTACCCACGTGCAAGATCGTTGCATATGTGGGGGACATCCGGGTCAGTAGCTGGTGGTGTCCTCATGAACGTCGATAGGATTTGGTTCTGTCCTACATAACTACACTGGTAGTTATACAAGTTGATAAGAAGGTTCATTGTGATCTTTCTTTCCCCCTGCTCCTCCAAGCACATCCTGTCTTTGATTCTAGGGAACTGTCCCTGGATCATGCGCATTCCCCACTCTGACATCTGTCTCAAGGAGGTCGCGTCCCTGTTGAGAAGTATCCACTCTGGTTGATCTGGGTCTCTCTGTGAGCTTTTGATGAGGCTATCCTTGTATTCCTTCAGGGCAAATGCTGAATCAACCACACCCTTTCCACCACACTCTTTATGGACCTCCACAATCCTTTGATACACACCATGCTCGGCAATGGTGCTGTCGTGCCATGCCCCAGGGCAGTTGTAAACTGCTATACGGATCTTTCCATCAGGGGCAAAGGCAAATACACTATTTACATATGTGTTCTCCTTCCATGCATTGTAGAATGGTGGTCTTTGTTTGTATCAGTCTCCTGAGGCTTCAATCACTTGCTTGAGCCCATCTGCAGCGCCCCAGACATGTTGTTCTCCAAGCCTTGGGTACTTGTCTCCAATTGCCTTAACATAAGCATCCACTTCTTGCTCAGTAGTAGTTGGGACACTGACCATGGCCGCTGGATGTTTGTGAAGGGCAACAAGCATCACTCTCCTTGCAAACTTGAGCCACATACATCACTGTGGATGTTAAGCCAAATGCCATTGCCATTGTCCTTGCTACCAATCCTTGTGTCCTGTACCAGTAAAGGACCAGCCCTATTGCACAGACATTGCAATAGCGCGAAAACTGAAAATTCTCCATTCGGGCCCTCTCCGGGAATCACTCAATGTCCCAGAGCAACAACCCGATATCGCAGTTTCTTTTTCGTACCTGTACGTAATGCTACAAAAATAACAAGCAGTCCAGAGACTTCGCCAGGAACTATGGAACAATCATCGGCGGAGACCCAGAAGCAGCAGTCCCAGTCTAAATGCGACAGAGAAGGGGAAGCGAAGGTAAACAGTGATGGGGATGTCAATTCTCCCCCCCCTCTTTACTTTGGCTATTCTGCGTTAACTGTCTGGCGTGTCGCTTTCTACATAATCATGGCTTATACATGGGGAAAAAGCGTGCTCGGTCCATGTACGTCCACCCCTGAGGTGCAAAAGAGAAGTTCATTATCCACCAGCTCATTCCTCTTTTACTCCGAGAAACTAACTTGTCGTAACTATTTCTTTCCTTTTCGCGATGACGAACCAATTCCATGTTGTGTCCGCATCCAATCACTGCATCGCGATTGCCGCGTTCTTTGATTCATGCTCGAATAAGTCGGAGGTTGGACCGATGCTACGACATACGATCATGCCGAATGGGTGTACGACTTCGCTCCCAAGACGTTTGAAGCAACAGAGAGGCTTCGATGGTTCTCGGTAGCTGTTGCCTTGCTGTCGATCTTCAGTGACACCGCTACCAATATTTTTGCCTTGCTAGCGGGTCAACTCATTTTCACCAACTTGGTCTGCTTCATCAGTGAGTCATACGATATCTTTCACCGTCTGTACATGAGTTGTTGTTGTTCTTGTTGTTGCTGCTGCTGCTGCGTGCCGTCGGTTCTTTGATTGAACCATTTACTCATCCATTCGGTCAAAAGGTCAATTTTTTGGTTATTTGTTCCTGAGATTATATACTTCAGTCTAAAATTTTGATTCATCCATTTTTGCGTTTTGGTGTTTATAACTCTCCAGATCACTATTATCTGTTTTTTCTTTTGGCCACCTTGATGGCGTTTTATTGCAACTGCGGGAAAGACAATGTCCACAATAAGGCTGGTTGGATCCACGCGATACGGGGGCAGATCGTGGTTGTTTATGCTTTTGCATCACTTTGGAAATTCGATTCCGATTGGTTGAATGGAGGTATCGTGGAGGCAATCTTCCTATCGTTTGAGGAACAGGGCGATCATCGAGGAATTCCGTGGAGCGATATAAATGCTTCATACCCCGGCATTTTCTCTTTTATAGCCTTGTCAGGTATCTTTCTCGATTCGATGCTCTTCCTTGTCCTCATGTTCCTTCCGCCGGGACACAAACTACAAGCGCTCGGACTGGTATTTCACGGGTTTACGGCGTATACCATGGCGGAACGCATCGGTTATTCTTTTCCATTAACAATGATTTTTTCCGGATTTGCCTTTCAGCGATCTGACGTGGTCGACAAAGATCAGGAGTCGCTAGGTGGCGATACACTTTCCCATTTTCAATGGCTGTCGCTACAAATACAGTTGTGGAAGCGTGCAAATCAGTGCAAACCAAAACACGCCGTCCAACAGCACGTAGTCAAAACAAAAAAGCAAATTCTTCCGTTGTTGTTTCTGGTCATCCAATGGCTCATTCCTCTCCGAATGCCATTAGTATCACATGGTGAATTCAAGTATACTTTTGAAGGCTATCGTTGGTCTTGGACAATGATGTTACATTCTAAGTTCAATATCAAGAGCCCTGGATTATCGTTCATGAGTCTAAGGCCAAAATGCGGCTCCCATCCGTTTCCAAACCCGCTGGCCAAGGAGTATCCAGTTATGGATCCTCACTCCTTTCCGTATGAGTTTTTCATTATGGACCAAGAGCGTGTTACTTCTGTCCTACAGATGTTTCCCCGCCAAATGCCGAAACTTTCATATTTTGTCGAACAAAAAATTGGGGACCAATGTCCAAAGGTAATGACGATGACAACGTCTTATTTTTGTAAGTTCAATGCAATACATTCTGTAATTCATTATCCTATATCTTTCCTCACGTCATATTTGTCCTTTCTGTGGGGACATTGTGTGGGGCGTTTGGTCAAAAAGCATCAGTAAATGATGGTCCATATCATCGCATCATTGATCCAACATCTGATCTCTTGGAAGTCCATCGAAGCCATTCAAATCTAACGTGGCCATCCAAGCTTTGGTATGCTGTAATTGACAAAGCACCAATAGGTCAAGAATTTGTACTGCGTGGAACAGGTTCTGTCAACCTTCCACTTGCGAGTGGGCCAAAGCGTTTAAAAGACGAGATAACCTTCGTGGACCGATCCCCATGCCTGCAAGTTGATCCAATAAAAGTCCACCTCAACAGTTTTCAAATTCAATTTGAGGCTGATTCCGAGGTTGACTTACGTCTCTCCATCCTAGGATGCCCCGATGCAACTTTCACGAACTGCGAAAGAACATATATCAATCAAGGAGAACAGCTTCGTGTTCCACGTTACCGTACAGTGCTTATTGGGATCGATGAAGATCTTGGCATGATTTGTTCCGAAACTAGAAAAGAGGATGTGGTGATCAAGCTTACAAGTCTTGTGCATTAGCCCAATGATGGAGAAATTAGTGCCTTCGCACAAGTTTTGTACAATTAATTGTCAATGTATTTTGACCTCCATAGTAGAATGCCTTTGTTCCATGTTTTATTTGGACTGATACCCAAAGACGGTTGGATGCAATAGCAGAGCCATATTGGAATGAAATTATGCAGAAATTTTTGAACCTTCAATTAATTGGAAACATAAAGCAGCGTGCAGTGTTATTGTAAGGCATGATCAATATGCTCCGTCTTCTATCAGTGCTTTGGGTGATTATGGCCTTTGTTTTCCCATCCTGTGTGGCATATTTTTGTCACTGATTTTTGCCTCATTTCTTTGTGTTGCTGTTCAAAAAAGACAGAAACAGCAGCAGGTCAAACACACCAGCAACAGCAACAAATAATACATCTGCAACAAGAAAAAAATCTAATTTTCCAACCAATTTACTCACCAGACAATCCCTTTGCATGAATGTCCCCTCCATTTTGCCAGGGTGGTCCTTCCTTAACTGCTTTGTTGCTGTGTTTACATATTTCCAAAATTTAATTGAGCCACCATTTCTTTCTCCTCACAGTCCTCCATGCACTACTGGGAAAGCTGAGAGAGTTTTGTAAAAGTGGGATTGATATTTTGCTATTGCTGTTTGTAATATTGAAATTTCTGTTTCAATATTTCAGTGACCCGGCCATGTATCCTGAAGTGAAATTTTAAATTTTGTCCTTATGAAATGATGATGTAGCATTGTTACTACTACCTAACACTGCTGGCATTCATGATAACAAAGTACTTCCCCCTGCATTGACAAATATTAGTAAATAGCCACTACAAAATGGGTCAATATTTGATCCATATTACAAGAAGAGCCATCATATGATGAGGAGGAATCATGCCCTGTGACACACGGAGGCATAATATGAGGAGGAATCAAAACATGCCCTGTGACAAAGGGACCTTGACAACAAACTTCTTTACTGAACTCAGCCCACTCTAGTAATACCTCTATAGTGCCCCAGTTGTTGTGCCTCTCCTTTGGAGGTATCACCCTTTGGACCGACCACTTCATCTAGGAGCATCCTTCCCCACAGAAGTGATGGTTTTGGCCTTCCCAGTACTATCTCTTCGTCACAAAAAGTGTTCGCGGGGTTTGGTCGCAACCCCGCGCGTTTAGTTTTTGTGCGACCACTTAACACGGTGAAGTCATGATTATCAAKCTTACTGACAACCCCCTATTTGTGATTATTTTTAAGTCACGATGCGCATTCCTTCTGCGCACCAAATTATTCTGCCTGTATTCAACCCATATTCACTCATCCTCCACTCCATATTTTTATTTTGGGGGGTTGTGATACACAACCTCAACTGATACGACAACAGTTCTCCGACCAGGACTCTTGGGT
>CAACVS010000243.1:25401-58193 GCA_900660405.1 Pseudo-nitzschia multistriata | reverse complement strand
TTATGGTGCCAACTGATGTTGGTCAGATAGTAGTAGTAGTATTTTGTCAAATGGAGACTGTTGGAGTATTCCATCAAACTACAACAATCTGGAGGACATTGCTTGTCCACTTAGTGTCACCAGTGGCTGCCTAACATTACTAGTAACACTGACCATATTACTTCAAATGTAGCAGTCAGGACAAGCATGGTCAATGGAATGTTAAAAGCACTGGAGTAACGTGTTTTTCACCATTATTCTTTCCTCTCATCTCTGTTACTAGTAGTAATAGTACAATTCAGTTTACAGACAGACAATACTGTATTTCAAAACACTGTGTAGACTGTACCTCTATATAGCCACCTATATAATTTTCAATACATTTTTTTTCAAAAGAAAAAAATCACTTCAGCAGCAGTTCTGAAAATTATCACCTAGATATCCTAGTACTGATTCCTACATAGTATATGTCTGACCACCGCCTTCTTGCATCCAAACCACCATGGTAGTAACATTCCCTTCCAAAGGGGAAAATCCTAATCCTTGGTCTCCATTACACAAGCACTACTCCATCCAAGACACTGATATTATTAATTACTAACTTTTCCCCAGCTGCAGGCGGCTTGCCTCAGCTGGATCCATCCCCAGCACTTCCTCCAGCAGAAGTTTCATATCTTCTAGTACAACAACAAGAACAACAACAACAATCCAAGCTTCCAGCATTCATCCAAGACCTTTCCTTCCTTTGAAGAACAACACCTGCTGGAGTATAATGCTACATACTCAGTTTATAGGAGATTCCCCAGCCACAGCTCCTTGCACCAATTCCAGTAGTTATTCCAAACTGAAAGCTATGTCTTTCAGTCTTAATGTTGTTGTTTCCAACTTTGTGTTAGAAAGCAATAACAATCTACCAAGCTCCCAACATTAAAGCACTTCAACCAAGATGACGCTGAGAGGATCAGCATCATTCCTCTCCAGCAATAACCCCCACCAGCTGCTTGCACCACCAGTAGTTTAACAGACCAGAAGCTAATTTCTACTAGTCACACTTTTTTGCTTCTGACATTGGTGCTAGACAACAACAACACACACCCACACCCCATTCTGGTTCTTTTAGATATCCTGATACTTCCATTGGCACCTCTACTACCTCCACAAATTATCATCATCACAACTATTAACTAGTATATATGGACCCAAGTACATCAAGACTGAGTAAATGTGTTTGCTTCATGTTTTTCTCTTGGATTTTATTTTTTGATTTTTTTAAAATGGCTACCTCACCACCTGTGCCTTTGTACACTATGTGAGACCTTCCCTTAATTGGCTTGACAGTGTGCTTCTTCTTGGCACTGGTTTCCTTGGTCATTGCAGAAAGGCTTGCCTTTTTGGCATGGCAGTGCACTTTGAATTACCACGACATGGCTCTCATTCATCCAAACTGTGAACCAACTCATTCTTTGCCTTCTGTGTTTAGCCCCAAGCCTTAATTGGCTTGTCAGTATTCATAGAACCTGGTAGTCCCTCCACAAAACCTCCTTGGAGGGAGGCACCAGCGCCACTTGGAGCAGCAACCACTCCTAGGAGCATTATACAGTTAAATTTTCTGATAATACATTAAACCATGGATTTGAGGCCCTCTCTTTACTGTGTAATGACTCATGGGATTTAAAAATTCAAGCCAAAAATATGGTTGCTAGCAAGTGCAAGCAAAACTTAATTCAATACTGCTGAGCATGTGCATTAGTAAATATGCATTTGGTTTTTTCAGTCAAAGTACTAATTACACACAAAAATAGGGGCTCATACCTTTGCACATCAAACCTATACAGTAGTAATAAACTGAAAATGTCTGCTTCAATTCCCACTTATCTAGGTTCATAAAAATGCTGAAGAACAGTGCTTAAAACACCAAAAGTACCACCAGATTCAAGTACAATTCCACTCCACAATTCAGGCTCAGGTATCACTGGTTCCTGCCTATGCATACTATGATTGACACAACCTGACCCAAAATATGACAACAAGCAAGCTACCATAAAGTGTTTTGTATCAAATTTTACATAAAATTTTTGATGTTGTCATTCAAGGAGAGACAAATAACACAAAAACCATAAAAACAAGGATTTCAATCCCTACTTGGTTGCTCTTTCAGAAAGACTCCTCAGAGTGAAACACTGCTACCCCTAGGAGCAGCTAGGACAGGCAGTCTTCTACCAGAAGTTCTGGTCCTGGCCACCATTAGTGCCTCTTCTAGTTCAATGCTATCAAAAATACATCATGTGCTACTGGTTAAGGTTGGAAAATATCAGACACTAGTAGTAGCACTACTATGCAACATTGAATTTTTGAAATGACAGGGACCAGCAGGAAAATGCATCTAGATTATTGCTGCTTTTGTTTTGACACTAAAAAACATGTGCTTTGTTCATCTGATGGATTAAAGAAAAGGAAGAGAAATTTCAAGGGAAAACTGGTTATTACTGCAACAAGTACTACATACAAGAAGATCTTGAGGCAACTAGTAGTAGTACAAACAATAAAGTGCAAGCAGTTCATCTGTTTTCTATCAGGGATTGGTGGTGGTGCTGGAAAATCAAAAGTAATTCATTTAACTCAATCTGGTGGGAGGAGACTCCCTCTTGTGAACAATAGATTTGAATCTTTGGCAAAAATAGAACAAAATATTTCTTCAACTGAAAACAACAAACTACCACAGGTTTAAGTATGATGTATTCTGGGGGAGCTTTCTTGATGATCTAAGAAGAACAAATGACTTGAAAGAAGAGCATGTTCAAATTATCAAAGCAAGAATTGTAAAAGCTTAGGACAAACTCCCAGGAGATATTGCTTATGCAACAACATAAAGCAATGCAGACAAGTACTATGCAAGAAATGATGGCACATTTTTCTGAGTTTCTCAAAATAATACATTAAAAAATTATTGTATAACTTTGGCAATTCATAAATAGCCAATTGAATGGTACATTTTTAATGCTTGGTATATGTTCACATGAATAATTAAAGAATCAATAACCCCCTATCATATAGAGTTGGCAAACCAATGTACGAACCAGTCATACATTTTGGGCCCCTATTTTTGTGTTTAATGACTACTTTGACTAAAAAACTAACTACATACAAATTGCACATGCTCAGTACTTGTACCGGTACTTGAATTCTTAATCCCACCAGTCATGCGACCAAAATAGTTTCACTTGCACATACATGGTGTAGGCCTAGTACAAGTCAAATTTTTATCCCACAATGAGTCAGTACACGGTAATTAGATGGCCCAAAATTGATGCACAGTAGAATAACACATAKAACATTAAGAGAGGTTCAACTGATGCTAATTGCCATAACTTTGTCCCCAGCRGGCGATTAAGTATGATRGGCACATGAATCAATTCCCAGTAAAAAGAGCTTTCTAATGGTATGAGGGAGTTGGGGGGTCTTAGTACTAGTGGAACATATTGATATTCGTGTATGAATATCGGATTTAAAATGTACAAATGCTTTGGCCAGAATCACTCTACCAACGCCATGATATGCTGATAACCACCTGTATCACTGAATATATCTTTTTACTGGCTTTTCATTCATGTACCTATCATTCTTAAGTGTCCTTTGGGGACCAAGGTAGCTGTTACAGTGAGTTGAACCTTAGTTAACATTCTACATGTTTTTCTACTGTGCATCAATTTTGGCCTTTCTTTTTATTGTATAAAGACTACTTTGACTAACAAGCGATTTGCATGTGTTTGTCCATTGAGCACATGGCGTACACAAAAATATTTGGTTGCACAACTGGTGGGAATCAAATTTGAGCACATGCCTGGCTGTATACTGCAGTACAAGCCAGTTTTTTTAGTAAAAACAGTCATTGCACACAAAAATAAGGACCCAAAATCTACAACTGTATTGTGCATTTACAAGCTGTATCTATACAATATGACAAATTGCCAGATCACATTATTGTAATTAAGGCCTCAAACCTAAAACTGTAGATTAAGAAAACAAGAAAATGCAGAGGTATACTACGYATTTTGTAACAATTGAAACTGGTCTTGAAAAAGAGCAAAAAGTAATAATTTCAAGTTCTAAACTTCGATTTGAAGTTATAAACTTCAAAATGTCCCAGTAGAAAGTCTATGAGGTTCTACTGAGCTAGTTTTTGGATGACATTCATGATTGAAAGGCTGGATTCATGATTGAATCACCTTTGTTTTGAGGGGGCCCAGGAATCTATTTGGCCATTCAGCAGTCATTTTAATAAAACTACCTCGGTAGAACCTGGTACATGATGTACAAGCAAAAGTTCATAACTTCAAATTGAAGTTCAGAACTTGAAATTATTACTTTTTGCTCTTTTTTGAGCCTGGTTTCAATTGTTATGAAACGCGTTGTATCATATTTGCAAAAATGCTGCCACATCAGATGATGACGTTATTGAAGGTAAGGTGGAACCAAAACTTCCAAAAGGATAGATCCAATGCTTAGATTGTATGTTGGTAGACCTGGTGCTGTCATGATTGATGACAAAGTATATGTTAAAATCAAAAGCAAATCATCAAGCCATTTCTTGTTGTAGTACATTCAAGTCTCCCAAAATGAAAATCAGGTACTACAAGTATTGTGAAATTATCAACATTAATGGATATTGTGTTTGATGTGTAGTAGATATTGAGAAAGTTGAATAGATAGAGGTGGTCCATGAAGAAGGAGATATCAAACAATGCAGCAACAGCTAATTTTCAATGTAGTACACAGGAACATGAGTCAAAAATGATGCATGAAAGTCAAAGGAGTAACAAAGGAACCCATTTAATTCAATTCCCAATTACTAATATTGCCAACAATGGTACAAGGACTTTTCACAAATTATCATACAGAGTTGGTGGACCAATGTATGAACCAGTCGTACATTTTGGGCTACCTTTAGGTTGTAATGACTACTTTGACTAAAAAACTATATACATACTAAATGCACATGCTCAGTACTTGGATTTTTCAATCCCACCAGTCGTGCGACCAATTAGTTTCAGTCTTGCAACCAAATAGTTTTGCTTGCACATGTGCTGTAGCCCTAGTACTACTACAAGTCAAATTTTAATCCCATGAGTCATTACACACTAAAAAGATAGCCTAAAATCTGCGCACAGTAGAAAAACATGTAGAACATTAAGTGAGGTTCAACTGATGCTAACAGCTTTAACTTTGTCTCCAACAGATGCTTAACTATGGTAAGCACATGAATTGAATCCCAGTTTAAACACAATTCTAATCATATGGTGGAGTCGGGGGTCCTAGTACTGGTATTTATCAATATTTGTGCATGGATATTGAGCATTCTTTATGTACAAATGGCATGGCCAGAAAATCTCTGCCAACTCTATATGATATGGAAGATCTTTTGAAAGGTTGTGATTGTTTCAACTTGGTCTTACACAAGAAGCAATTGGATTTACTATGTTGTGCTTTGTTTTCACAAGCAATTGGATTTAGTATGCATGTTCTGCTTTCAAGAGTTACTACTACTAGTGCTGGTACTAGTTCTAGTACTAGTACTAGTACTAGTACTAGTAGAACTTCTTGTTGTTCTTGTGCGGACAAAGCACAATCATGAGTAGCTAGTAGTGAGTCACCTCACTTTTTAGTATTGTAAACCCTTTACTTTACAACACCAGAGAGCATACATACATTTTGCAGGTTATAGTAGTAGTGGTCTGTTTGTAAGAACACTGACTATTCTCTGTCAAAAAACAACACACCAACAACAATACCCAACACACAGAGCAAATGAAGGAATTCCATTCCTATTTCAGGGCCCTCTGTTAGTAGTACTAGTAGTAGTAGTTTCTGAGGAAGACAGTTGCCAACCAAGATCAGGGTTTTGCAAAGGTTTTTGCCATTTTTAAACAAACAAGAGAAGCAAAGGGAGTATTGCCCAGGAAATATTATCTTTCTTGTTTCTCTTTGGAAAAAAATTGACAAATCAATGAGAATATTGCCTCAGTAACATTCTCTTTGTTTTTGATGTTCTAGTAAACATTAAACCACACGTGCTGGCACTAACTTAGTTTTTGCACCCGTAAAAACTTTTACGTCGGCGAGCCAATAGCTAGTACGAATACGTACGGTAAGTACTTACACTACAGTAACTGTACTTTTACTGTTAACGGTAATAAAAAGATAGGCATTTTGATCAGAAAAACGAAAAATGGGGTATTCGCACCAGTTACCCAACGGAAAGGACCACTTGTACAACTAGCAACATAATAATTCACAATTGAAAGCAACCGAATTCGCCTGTCCCGTCTTGGCTAGACGGTAAACCATGCAACTGAAGTTTGTTCGCACCAACATCAACGCTTGGAATTATACGAACTAAGATACACCTCTTTCCAACGGCTTGGTTTGATTTTAGGGTTACTTTTTCTCGATTGTGAAAGTCATCGTTATTGCAAAGYACCATGTCGGCTTTGCAAATGGCCAAAGACGAGAATGGTGTTTGCCAGGGATCTATTAGAAAAACAGTCACCATTAGCAGCAGCAAAAAACCTGGGCGTAGAAACAGTGGGGCATTCACGTTATCTTTTAGCAGCAGAAATTCTTCGTCGGCCTCGTTGGATACAAGCCMGAACCTTTTGACGTATTCTTTGCTCGTCGGCGTAAAACTGATTTGCTACGAAAGTATGGCTACGATGTTCAATGGCGACCATCCGTTAGCCCAATATAGTTTGGTAGGGGCTTCTCCGGTTTCGGACAATTCAACGGCATTTCGAGCAGTGACAGATCGTGGGACTCATCTTCTATGCAGCGTTCCGACGAAAGGATGTCGCGAGGTATGGCTAAGCGCACTAAATGCTGGTCTAGAGTATCGGTTGCTGCAAGAATCGGAGCGAAAGAAACGTTCCAATAATGGTGATTCTTCTGACGATTATTCAAGAAGCAAGAAAATTTTGTCGCCTGTTAAACCAACCTATCCTCGCGGAGTAAAATACAAATCGGCACCAGTGCGGTATTGCCATTCGTGTGGAAAGGTCGAACTCAACAAGTCATCTGAATCACCAGCGTATTATCAAGCACCGTTGCCTCAATACGGTATTGAAGAACGAGTTGATGTGTGCGTCAATTGCCATAAAGCCCAAGGTGTCCTAGAAAATTGTGATTGGATGGAAGAATTGTATGCAGCGCAGCAAAAAGAGCAACTTGCTATGCTAAATGCTCGTCAGCTTGTATTGGACAAACTTGGACAAAAAGCAAACCATGATCAGCAATCCACAAGCTTGAAAAAAGAAAGTGACTCAGGTGTTGAATCAGGTCATGATAGTACTCATACAGATATGGATGACTCTTCGTTTGCTGGCGATGGCGACGTCATCAACGATAGCGACAATGGCAACAATGTAAAAAAACCGGAAGAATCAGATCGAGACTCTACAGGGCGACTATTACCAAAAGCTCATACTATTCAACTCAAACCTTTGTCGCACCACGTGCTGGGTTTGGTTCTAGAATCACCTGAGGGAGTTGCTTTACAACGACTCAGTCCTACTCTACGAAGGTTGTGCACCCAATTCCAACAGGGTATGATCGGCCTCATGGAATTTATGGAGCTCTTGGAAGCGGCAATTGGAATTCGTGATCCAGCTATGGCTGAGCTTAAGAAACAAGCATTTCGTGTAGCAGGTGATATGGGAACTGCTCTGAAACTGTTATATGAACAATGCTTGCCACCCGCGGTAGAATCATCTGCCGGGAACAACTCATTRGATTCTTTGAGCAGGCAAAATCGGCGGCGATCGAACTTGGGTAGTAATGATCTCGTATCAACAGAATTGCTGCAGTGTATCTTGGAATTCTTTTTGGATTTGGTCGTAGAAGAGGACGAGCTGGACACATTGGCATTCTTCTGGCCTCAAATCTCTAATATCCACTTACAAATGTTGCCACCCAAGGATGCTCTGTCGTTGCAAAAAATTGAGTTGGTGGAAGACTTTTTGTTGACGGTAGCCTCGAAGTACTCAATCCATTTGGCGAATGAATTGGTTTGGAGTCACACAGCTGACCTTGAAGACGCACTGAGTGGGAGTTACGAAGGTAGTACCACGACATTTTGTGGACATAGGCAAAGTGCCGTGCTACGATTTTTATGTGAGCTAGAATCCTTATTGTTTGATTTTGACACATGTTGGGGTGGTGGATCGGTGACCACTGGGCAATTCATGTCACCTTCAGACCATCAAATTGAATTACTCAAGTCTTCTGTCGCTAGAATTCAAACTTATCGTCTTATGGTCGAACGCGACCGACTGACTCGATCTCATCGATTAGAGAAGTTGCAGAAGTCTTTAGGACTATCATCACCGGAATCGCCCGAAACTCAAGCTCTGGAAGCTATGAGGGTAGCTAACAATGCTGACTACTTATCCAGCCATTTGGTCTTTACTAAAAGATTGTGCGATATCGCTGAAAGACTTCGATTCTTGCCTGTGACCGAACGCAGGGGTGTTCTTAGCACCGAATTGGCCAAATTGAATGCTTCTGGAACCATGGGTGGAGATCCCACAAATATCATCAAAGAAGGCCGGACAAGAGTTGTAAGAATACCCGTAATGGAAGGACACGTATTTCGAAGCAAAGCAAGAACGCCGGTGTTATTATTGGTTGAAACACTGGAAGAGGGTATTGCTTCAGACCAAAGTACCAACGAAATCGAATCTATTGTTGAGGAAATAGAGAAAGAATCAAAAATGATTGTTGAAGAAAAAATAGATTCGGATGACACTTCATCTGTGAATGGCTTGAGTACGTTACAAAACGAGGAGTCGGCAGAGTTCATTGAAGATCCCAGAGATTCCGAGGGCGGAGAAGTCAATGATACTGTCGAGAATGAAATGAGAGTCTCAGTAGACACTCACGATGATAATACTGTACATAGTGAAARGGAGGCAAGAATAAAGGAAGAAGTGTCAAATCAAGAAGAATTAACGACACTTCCAAACGAAATTGGAAGCTCGGCGGATATACCACTTGAAAAACCTGATAGTGATAGKGGAGATGAGATAAAGCCGGTTCAAAATCTAATCGAAAACGTGTCTGAAAAATTCAATGTGATAAAGATAGAATCCAATAAAGCTAACGCGGACGACTTAGCGGTATCGTCGCATCTTAAGCCAGGAGAAGAAGGAACAAAGGTTTCTTCGAAAGTTGATGGTCTCAAAACGAGGGATGAATCCGAATTGTTTCAGATTGAAGCAGCAGCAGCCAAGGAAGACACTATCGAGACAGATGAAGAGGCTAAAGCATGCCAATTTGACCATGGACTCGTTGAAGACGACAAAAAGACGTCACTAACAGAAGATAAAAAAGTCGTGTTTGAGGACGTGATCATGCCAGAGTTGGATACATCAACTCGATCTTCGAGACTAGGTTCCGTTCAGTCCTRTCACTCAGCAGACACAATAAGCTCATTGAATACAAGTCTTCATGACAAGGACGTTCCAAGGCGTGAGTTTTCAAGAGTGCATTAGTTGATTTTCGGCATCAGCTTTCCAGCTCATTTGTTGTTTGTCTGTCTCTTTGTTTGTGTGTTAATAGACGCTCTTCGAAGGTTTGATAGTCCGAAGACGAAACCAAAAATCATCACCCCAACTACAGATAGAAAAATGGTGGAAAATATAATGACAAGCGTAGTTGCAAAACAACTCCATTTACCAAGCCTCGCACCAGATTCGAACACACATGTCTACGGAAAGGACATCAAAAGTGAAAACCACGGGACGCTTGCTTCTTCTAAATTAGAAGAACAGCAGCRAGGCAGCAGCAGTTCTTCTGTAGATCGCAAACAGCAGCAGCAACAAAAGTATGTCTCCCCGAAACATGCTAAGATAAAAAACTTGGGTACCGGCAGTACCGGTCAAGAACTGTGCAACGGTCTATCCAAGACAGGAGGAACAAGGCGCGAAGTTTTAACTGCTATCATGACGAAAGGAATGTCTGGGAGTCATGTCATTGCCGAGCAAGCAGCAACTGGAGCAAAAAGGCACTTACAAGATCTCGAGAGGAGAGTTGCTGTGGAAGCTCTGCTCACCGGAGGAATGGGTGCTGCCTTAACAGCTACTGATGATAAAAGAGAGGAGTTATTATCGTTGGGCATCCGTTCTGCAAGCCGGGAAGATGTAGACTTGGATGATAACAAGTCAGATGATGAYGAAACTATGGAGGCTATTCGCCTGTTACTGATCCAGTATCGTGTGGCAAATGGCTCTATCAGTGCKAATGATGCGGCAGCCCTACTCGCACCCCATCCAACGGCAAGATCCAAGAAGAACGAGYTGGGTACGATTATACATAATGGACGAGAATTTCCAGAAATTGATGCGGGAGATATTGATTCACGGCTAGTTGGTTGCGGGGTTTTACCTCCTGCTGTTCTGCAAGCTCTAACTCTATGGAAAGGAGATGCAATTTCCAACGGAGAGCTTCTTGAACTTGTGAAGAAAGATTTTGAATTTGAAAAACAATCGAAGCTCGTAGAACAAAACACAGATAAACTYAATGAAGACTCAGCTTTTTGGGGAAGGTTCGCCTTTGGTGAACGATGGGCAGAGAAACGATCCCGAATAGCTGCTTCGAGTCCAGAAGCAGTTTTACCAGGTTGGGATCTAACAGCCATAATTGTGAAGTCAAACGATGACTTGCGGCAAGAATCCTTCGTGATGCAGCTMATCGAACTGTCTCATGAAGCTTTTCAAGAGGCAGAGCTGGAGCTTTGGCTCAATCCTTATCGAATCATATCTACTGGCAGGACAACTGGCATCATGTCTTGCATTCGCAATGCTATGTCTTTCGACGGACTAAAGAAAAGGCCTGGTTATGGTACCGGGGGAATCCGGGGGCATCTCCTAAGAATGACAGAGCATGCTGCAAACCCTGGAGAAGCCTTTCAATCTGCTCAAAGAAACTTTGTGAGGAGCCTTGCCGCTTATTCACTACTATCGTACATGTTTTTGTTCAAAGATCGTCACAATGGGAATATTATGTTGGATACCTACGGCCATGTCATCCACATCGATTTTGGGTTCGTGTTCGGGATCGCACCGGGTGGATCCTTCAGCTTGGAAATGTCTACTCCATTTAAGTTAACAGAGGAAATGATCGAAGTCATGGGAGGTCTTCGATCTTCACTTTTTTCGGAATTTGTGACTCTCTTTTGCTGTGGCTTTTTGGCCTTGCAGGCACATTACGACACGTTTGCGACCCTCGTAGAAGTGACATCTCGAGGGAGTACCTTCCCGTGCTTTGATGGCCGAGATACTGCTGATATAATCAGCAAAATKGAAGACAGATTCTGCCCCGACCTGAACAAGGAAGAATCAGTGGCTCATGTTTTGGACGTTATCAAAGAAGCGGTAGGTTCGTACGGAACGAAACAATACGACTACTTCCAGTATCTCTCCCAAGGGATTGCCACCTAAATACCTATAATTMATTTTACTTCAGTGGGAATGGGAAGAAAGTGACCTTCCGTTGCTGCCACCATCAATCCGGAATGAAGGTATTTGGTCCCAAGCTTTGTATATCAGTCGTTGATTTCTCATAAYTGAAAATGAATGAGTCTCTACTCGCTGTTGTGAAGATTCTATGGTACGCTACACTTATCTTACGTACCGTCATCGTTTATTGTAGATTATTACTGAATGACCTACCAATCAATCGGCAATAAAATTAGAAGTAGAATTTACGTGAAATTCGGTCATCCACATCTGTAACTTTGCCAGCCTATCTGGTTCAAATCCTCTTGAGCATCCTTTGCTTCCCCATAAAATCAATGTACTATGTATGGGAATAGAATTTAACTTGCGTGCACTTCATGTGTTGCCCCTCTCTTTACGAAATAAGGAATCTAAATAAATATACTGGGGAAATACCATTTTGGGACTCACAAGATTCTTAAAAGAAGATCTAAATTCTAGCATGGTACGATTGTTCTACTGATCTTTACTATTGAAAAATCCAGATTTTTCTTGAAAGCATCTACAAGCTATGCTGAAGCCTCAATATTTGCTAATAATAGTCTCCACCCCCCATAAAAAAATAATGTTGGCTCTTCCATGGATTGCACATGCGCTTGTAGTGCTGGAGGAGGAGGAGGAACAATACTTTACCAGTATCGTCAACAAACGCAAACATGACCAGAGGACACCTGGAATTGCATTCCTTCCCATGAACAAGTCTCCATTTGCCTATCTCTTTGGATCTGGCAAGAACCAAGCACTTCTAAGTTGCTGTGGTGTAGATCACAGTGTCTTCAGGCACTTGCTTTCTATTTTTGAAATAGTCTTTGATAAGTACACTGTTGATAGACAAACCAATCAGATCAGGAAGCACCTCTTCACTGGATCAGGGAAAGTCAAGGGCAACCCAAGATCTGTAACTGCACTAGTTGCACTAGTAGCACTACTAGTATTGCACTGGTACAGAACTTGTGTTTCAGTTGCAATGACTCTTTCAATGACCTTTGACCTCACTTCTAGTAGTTTACACCCCTCTAATGGTGGCTTAAGTTCTTCAGAAGAGTATTAGTACTATATCATGCCTTGTGGCAGTATCATCCAAACAAAGTCATTAGACCCCCTTATACTGAAGAAGAAGTGGATGCCTGTGTGGACGCCATTGGGCAAAAGTATGAGACACTTGGTAGCAAAAGAGTGTGGGGGCCTGCTGCTGATGGCCTAAAAGTTAAGCTTCAGCAGTCAACTTACTGGGCAATTCAAAACATGTACTACTACTACAATCTATGGGTTGTGGATACTTWTATTAATTGTGTCCTTCTTGTCTTTGATCCTGACAGAAATATCCACATGTGCACATGACTGCCCCAGAACTTTGCATGACAGTACCATGGCAGATTATGGCATAAATGACATACAGATGCAGGACATAAAAATCTTAATACTATATTTAACCTTGTGAACTAGAAGAGGCACCATGGTGGTGACCAGAACCAAGAAATCTGAGAAGAAGAATGCTCCCAGCTGCTCCAGGGGTGGCGCCTCCCTCTGAGGAGGGTGTATGGAGGAGCGACAAGTAAATATAAGGTATTTAGGTTTAGTGATGGCAGTGGGTACAGGAAGTGACCTTATTGCAGGAGTAACTGTCAGTGATGGTGCTTCTTATTTAACAGAGAGGCAAAAACTACAAGACAATAATTGGAATGGGACATGAGGATGATCTAAGGGAAATTCCCCGCCCTCCATGAAGTATAGGCTTAGTACCTTTGAGGAATTTTGAGGGCACATATCATTCTTAATCTGTTGTTGCTKCTGTAAAATTATTAGAGTACTCCTGTCAGTACCAACCAGATCCTCAACATGTTTATGAGTGATACATTCAGATTTGAGTCCTTGAAGGACTTACACAAATCCTAAGAAGGAAGACATCAGACAGGTTGCTTTGTGTACAGACACAATCMTGAACTAGACTCAAAAGGCTTGTTCATTCCATGACAGCARTACTAGTGGATTGATTCTCATGGTCTATTGATCCATTACAATTAGTTACATTACTACTAGTATGGTTACAATTTACAATTTAAGATTRCATGAATTATGAAGCACCAGGAGGGGGGCAAATAGTTTCATGTACTGCAAAAYCACATGAAACACTGTCTTATTTTGTTYGATTCACCACAGTGACRTTGTGTTCTTAATTCTAGTTGCCACCACCAGGTGTCATGTGAACRATGAYTGAGGGAGAACACAGTGGTGATTGCTTTACATAGCATTCATTGGCGTACATTGTAATACCCACAACACATGTCCTGGAGCATGCTCTAGCAAGCTATTGTGTACAATGAGCATTCTTTGGTATTCATGGACAAATATTCTATTGCCTTGCTGGCTTCCTTGTGAGGGGGGGAACCTACTAGTACACAATTACCCACCACATGATTAATAATGATTTGTTCAACGGATGAATGAAGAAGKTAACACAAGATAACACATGAAAATAGCAAATTAACAAGAAGGAATGCATGAAAAGAGTTGCTCATTATAATTGTAATCAACTGATAGCTAGTAGTACTGACTATGGGATTCTTCAGATTTGCTACTGCTGCTGGAAAACAAGTAGTGTGGTTGCTTTTGCTTTTGAGAGTTTCCACCAACAGTAGCAGCAGAAGCAATAGAGGCTAGCACATCATTGATGGCGTTGATTTTGTTTTGCTTCCTGTCTTTATGGTCTTCTTCAGTAGCAAGTCTTCTTTCCCCACAATCTTCTATGGCATTTGCAGTGATCACTTGAAGAATATCCTTTGTAGAGGCTCTTGTTGAGTATGATCTCTTGATGGCTGCAACAGGASCAGAAGAAGAGGATGCTTGAATCTGAGACTGAGTGTCAACATCTTGTTGAATAGTAGGTGCCTCCTGCATTTGCTGCTTTGGCTAGTAYGGAGAAGGCAATGGAGAGAATGTGGATCCATCAAAGCAGTGTCATCCCTACTATCCTTGTATCCTTCTTCCAGATCAAACTCTTCTTCTTTTGTATCTCCAACAAGACTGGGCTTCTGCCCAATCAAGTACTTGATCCTCTTTGGAAGGCAGWCCTCAGGAGGCATGTTTGGATCTCCAGTAGGAATACTTCTCTGGTGGAGTGTGGAATGCTTCCTACAGATGGAATCCTTGTCTCTTCTTGGACCATCAGGCCAGGCTGGAGCATAGTATGTTTGAACAACATGTTCCCATTGGTCTGGTGAAATAGGAAGAATCCTTTCCATGACAGTCAAGAAATCATGAGCCCATTGTGGCTGCAGTTTTCAGCAACATGAGTTCTGCCTCCTCTTTCAGTAGCTACTGCTGCAATTACTACCACTGACGGGCACATCACAGAAACAGTACTGACACTTCTTGTTACTAAGTCGTCTTTGGACACATTGTCACCAGACATCAGTTTATGACCCTGATGCTTCTTSGTGGAGGACAGCCCTGGGATAAATATTGTACATGAGATACCCTTCAGTTCTTCTCTCTCAAGCTGTTCCTCCAACACGTGGAAGAGAATGTAAGTAACACCAAGGTAATCATTACTTCTTCTTTTAGTAACCTGGTAAGCTCCACCACCAGTCAACAAGGAGCTCAGCACCATGGTGAATGATACTTCTTACTACTACTAGTTCTCTTCTGCATTATGCTGATTAATATGCAAAGCTGCTGACATGTTTGTGTGTTTCCTGTGATAAGATAAAGTCTTTGCCATTCCATTGGTGGAAGGGTCTTTTAGGTGCCCTCACACACACATACTACCCCAGCAGACTTAAAATTGTTAAGAAGTCAAGGAGGATTCCAATTGAATATGCGTTCTTGGATGACATGTCATCCAGTGGTAATTGTGGAGGAGCTGCTACTACGACAATTTATGTATTTGAGTGTCATCCAGTGGTAATTGTGGAGGAGCTGCTACTACGACAATTTATGTATTTGAGGACATATTTTGCACACACCAGCCCAAATTAATGTAACTTTCAAATATATTAATATATTATTATTACTGTTAGTAGTAGTAGGAATGACCCCTTATAACCTCTGGCGTTGAGTAGCTTACTGGTCCACAAAGTGTGTCATTGTGCCCCTATTTTACTGGTCCTGAAATATTGTCCTTGTTGTTGGGCCTATAGGATACCAGATACTTATTTGACAAAACATTACTATTAGTTAATTTAGCTACTACTTGTTACTATTACTGTGATTCTTAATTGTTATCTGTAGTGGCCTGTTGTTCTCCTGCAGCAGCAATAGCAAGCATTTGCTGTCCAGYGATGATGTGACTAGCATCACAAGTGATTGCTGATACGGGGAAAGTCGTCCCTTGACGCATCAGACTTGTTGCTTTTCCCATATGAGGAAGCTTGATTGAAGAGTGAAYCAGGAGGTGCAACAAAATCAAGAGTGAAATAATCATGTGAAAAAAACATGGGGGCCATGGTTGTACCATGTGCAAAGCACAATTTCTTCTAAAATATCTTCCTCCCAGCGCTCTCTCCAGCTCAAAATTRTTCATCCCACATGAAAACTGCATTTGCCCAAATATGCCCGAGCAATATTTGGCCCCTCTAGTGACCAACTAAGACTGCATCAGAATAATCCTGTTCCAAACTTTTCTTATTGCCTGATAAAGTACTTAGGACTGGYTTCCTACTATAGCTCCAAGTCTGGGCGGTCTTTAAATGACCCACATAACCCTTCTTTCTTCAACCRGTAAAATGAAAATCATATGCTAGTAAAATGGGCTTTCTTTAAATAGCTATTGCAAGTATGTCAGTCACTTTCACTATATACAATCTCCATATCTGAATAACACTATACTAGGTCTGATAAGTGCAAAAAGAAGCATTTCAATCGCCCAAATAATGAGCTTATTCCAGCAGAAAAAGTACTAACTGTACACACTTTGTGGACCGGAGCTCTGATCAATACGTATCATACTTCTAACCTTAGTAGTATTCAGCATCCATCATTTTCAATTTCAACACGAAATCTTTTGAGGAAAAACATAGAACTGACACACTCGTAAACTCAATCAACGCAGCTTGCCAAAAAGAAAACAAACGTTTGTTTTTGTGTCCARCCACTCTTTCTCGGGCAACAGTGCTGGATGCTTTCTCCTTGCTTGTCTCGTTCCTTTTGGTATTTTKATGCGATAATACGATAAGTCAAACACATCAGCWTCTTCGAGCTAAGATTATCAAAGGAAAACGGTGCTAGCACGAACATGGTTCGACGTGACATAATTGTTCACTACATCCCCGTGGCGATAGCCATCTACGCCTGTATCTCCTTGCCGGGTAGTGCCGCTTTTGTTGGAATTTTAGGAAAAGCACATGTTGAACTCTCGGGTTRTCGACAATTGCGAACTTTCTTCTGCCCGAGTGGAGGGCCCTCATCCTCATTGTCTTCGAGTCTGGGAAACAACCACGAAGCGAACTCTATKGTGAACGATGGAGGTAGCGGTCTCGATCAYAGCCAGCACGTTAAGACAAAGAATGAGAAGCAGCAACCGGTCACGAYTATTTCGGATCGAAGGAATGCATTATTGCGCGTGGGGCGGATARCACTCATGACAACAGCAGCATCCGCTGCCACGCCTTCCCCGGCCTTGGCCCTAAAGAAGAAAAACGAAGCCCTTTGTGGTACGGGATTTTTCGAGCACATTTACGAATACAAATGCACTGAAATCGGTGACATCCAAGATGAGGGAACTTCGAAAGCAATGAGCGAGGCCGAAACCGGCATGACTAACAGCTTGATGGGAAAACTTGGGTTCGACACGGTGGAAATCATTGACAATTATGACGAAAATAAGGCCGACAAAAAGACATCAGGGAAGGATTCCATGGCAAGACTGAGGGACGGCAACAGTAATTGAAACCAATGGCAATAGTAAACCAACGCTTTAGGAGGGATGATGCAGATATATCTTCCGCTCACCCTTGTATGACCCATCGTTAACGATTGTCGTAAAAATATATTGGTATCCTACCCATATAGCAAGGTAAGTAGTGTATGGAGCTTCACGTGTTGTTATACTTTTCTTTGCATGAAAAACATGCTAAAAATGGTTGGAAAATTCATCATCCGATTGATCCATTCTGTCAATGAATCAGCGACACTCAAAACTACTCTTGCGACTCTACAACAAATCAAATTACTTTCTACAAGTGTATTTTTGTAGTCCACCACCACTACAACAGCAATAGGACGAGTTCCTTTCTGTAAATCAGCTACTACTAGCAGAACTACTAAAATTAGGAAGGCAGTATCAAATAGTTTCAGGAATCTAGTACTACTGGCAGCCCTGGGTTGTGCTTTTCCATGTTTCTCTTTCTTGTCACTAGGTCCTCTAGTACTAGTACTCCTACTAGTAGTTATCCTCACCACCACCACTACTACTACTTCTAGTACTAATCAATGCTTCTTGGCCTCATGCCAGATGCCAAAAATTCAGCAACAACCCCCTATCTACCCTCCAGACATTGTTTGAAAAATATTGAGTTCTTGATTGGCAAAAAAATAAATGTATTGCAGTACTAGCACTAGCAGAAATGTCATCTCACAARCTGCTACTATCTTGTTGCTGGTAACAAGGGTTCCTATGACAAAGGAAAGGGGCTTCCCCAATGTTCCCCTCTTGCTCATCATAGAGTAAGGCAAAAGGTTACTGGTTGTTCCATGGAAACCATTCATGCATTTCAGYTATTAAACTATGACATGACTTCAACATATGTTTAGATGGAGTGGCTACTATAGATGCTCCCAATCTGGGCAAGCAGGCAAGAGTTTCATCTACAAAGCAATCTAGAAGAGCCAGAAAGAAGAAGTCTATGTGAGTGAACCAAGAAGAAATCAAGTGCAATGGTTTATCTATCACCAAGTGGTGTGAAGGAGCCACTGTATTTAGCCAGTAGCCAGCATATGTTTCCCTATCTTCAGTKGTTTGAGTGACAGTGAGATGCTGGAGAAACGCTTCACTGTTATTGAAGTTCCAGGTAGTATGTGTATGAATTCGAACATTGATGCAAGGAGTTTGGAAGTGGAGTAGAGTACATTATTTTGATGGAAAAAATGAGGACACCCAAACATTCTTTGAATGGTAGTACTACTAGTATGACAATGTTATCTATCTATTACAGGAGGAGAGTTCTGCAGTTGCATTGCCATGTGCCACCAGCTGATGCTGAAGAGGTACTACTAGAAGAGCTATCAGCACAAGTGTGGGTTGACAGTGATACAAATCAAATGTGAAGACTCAGTAGGCTGGACACCACTGAAACTTTGTTCAAGAGAGGTATCTACTACAACAAAATTGGTGCCAAGACTACCAATTTTTGTGGTCCATTTTCAAACCAGAAAGAAAAGAGAGTTGCCATACCACTAGTACTACCAAAGGGACTCTCTCACCACTGTGGATGCTGCTAGAGAAAAAACGGWGAAGGTGAAGATACAAGGACACCTCATTCTTCCAGAGAGGAGATCTTCTTCTGCTATTATTGACTGTGCTGTAAGTTTTCCCAAGGTCAAGGCAAAAAATCTCAAAAAATGAGCTACTACAGTGTGAATTTGTTGACAGTGGCTTCACTAGACATAATTTGGTGCCTCATATTCACTAGAATGCCRGCCTTGGAGCAATACTACTAGGAAGCCAGTGCTAAGAAGAAGTACTTTATCAGGCAAAAGAAGTGTATCTTTCAGGAACATTCTTGCAAAGTTTTAGTGGKTCACTGCTWGTAGAGTAGCCAAAAAAGTGCTCTGGGCRTATTGTTTTTTTGAAGTTTTTTGGARCTGGAGAGAGGAGYGAGGAGGAAARAGTGCCRTGTGCATGGTGMAAAAATGTCCMCTGTGTTATTTTCACCATGTAACAATTTCACTCTTGATTTCCTCACACCTCACTTTTCACTCTTCTTCTTGCTTTCTATTCAACTGACCAAGACCAGTGCTTCTTTGCACTCCAACCCTTTTTTGCACCTCAAGTGACTCAGTGGTCACCTATCGTCATCTGCATTGCAWCTCATMACCKGGAGCCTCTGTTGTTGCTTCAACAACTGATACTAGTAGGGSATGCATTGATGCAATAAATACGTACRAACGGTATCRGAAGTATACGTACGTACAAAGCTTCGAAGAAAGGAATGAAGGAACATACCATTCCTACGTACCTATCGYAAGKTACTGTTCATATGTATGTAYCATAGGATCCATYGTAAGAGGTCCRAGGAACTTAAGAKGTCYGTGATATCAGAAATAGATTACCTCGCAAAGAACAAAGATGTCAATAGATCAGAATAATAAGAATCCTGTGTAGATTCAGTACCAAGAGYTACACAGGATCTAATCGGAGCTTCTGAAAGCTCAYGTCGGAACACGATAATCTTAATCTTATAATTCAATTCTTATACACTTGAAACACCTACTAAGAGTACWCGTAATATYGTGCACAGTAATTACTACTTGATTTTTGTGTATCAAAAATTAATCATCCATTAAGGAAAACAACCAAAATAATACATCRACCATGGTGAAACCAAATAWGAACACCAACTCCTCTTCCAAACAACATCGACACACACATCRATCCTGTCTCAGCCTCACAAACAACTTTGATTCAAGCCAACTAAGAACAGTCTCCATGACAGTGAACCTTCGGAACCCAGTAAGGAAGCTAAATAAGACCTGCTTAACCTTCTCCGGGGAACATGGAGTCGTACAAGAGCTGTTTCATGTGCAAGAGGACTTTGAAGATGCAATATTGGACTTGGAAATAGCAGAGGACCAAATAGATAAGAAGTGGCAAATGGTCCTCGTGCATAGGCCCAGACAGAAATGGAACAGTATGTGGAACAACAACAGATTAGCAGAAGTATCAAGGAATAGCAAGGCACAGTGGAAGATAGCCCTCCTCACCTTCAGGAAATTTTATGCACCATCCAAGTGTGCCAGGGATGATGTTGTTGAATATTTGGAATCAGATGCCATCAGGAAACCTCATGATACAGTCTCCTGTGAAGTCTGGATAGAGTACAGACCTGTTTTGCCAGAGCCAACATTCTTCATGGCATCCGGGAGCCTTTATCAGAGAGAGAGATCAAAAAGATTCTCTTCAGATCCTTCCCCAAGTCCTGGCAGAATGATTATACTCGGTGTGGGAGAGACATCATGAGGGACACAATTGAAGACATTGTGGAATACATGACAGACCAGAAGGGAATAGCTGACAAGGAGCAACGACATAATCAGTCTAAGAAAAGAGCAGCAAAGGCAAAGACAGATTCCGATAGGCCCAGGGATGGAAAGAGGCAACAAAGAGGAAATAACAATGGGAACAAAGAAGATAAACAGAAGAGGATCAATGCAAGGCCCTGCAGAAAACACAATGGAGAGCACACTTGGGGTGAGTGTCCATTCAACAGCAAAGGTTACAATTTCCAGGGGAACGGCYGAGGAAACAACAATAATAACAGAGGAAATCAAGACCGACAAGGAAATTCAAACTCAACATCAAACAATGGGAATTCAAAGAGGTTCACACCAGGTGCCTATTCATGCATCATTGATGAGAGTGGAAATATGAGCAACTTCCAACCACAGACAATTCAACCTCAGAGCTATCAGCTTGGCTCAAGCTCCAGTGGAGGCCCTCCAAGCCATGTATCACTACAGTCCAACAGCAATGCAGGCTCGACAGTCTGATTCCAAGGACAAGGACAAGGACCAAATCAACAGTGGTGACATCAAAAAGAGGCTTGCCTTGCAGCACTGCCTCCAACACCATCCACTCACTCACCGGAAGAAAGCTTTGAATTCTATGGTCTTGATAATGAAGAAGCTCTTAAGAATTCAACAGCAGTGACCTTATGCGCTCTGAAACCACCACCGGATGTACTACCAGCAGTCATTCTTGTGTGCAAAGCCATACAAGACCTACCAACCATGCAGACATTCAAAGTTCTTTTAGATAGTGGAAGCACTATGTGCCTGATTCACTACTGATGCCTTCCACCAGGAATAGTGCCTTTCCAAGACAAATTCAGCTCAGTCACGACTACAGCCCAAGGAAGCTTTGATACTTCTAAGTATGTCTTCATCTCTAACATACGGCTTCCTGAGTTTGGCAATGGCAAACACACAAGAGGAATCAATGCAAGGCTTTTCTCCGCCCCTTGCAATTATGACATGATTCTAGGAAGGGACTTCCTATTGATGATAGGAATAGACCTCTTCTATTCCACACGCACTATCAGATGGTTAGGCTCAACCATCGATATGAAACCAGTAGATCATTTCAATCATTCCCAGCACGTGGCAGAAGCCATGTGGATTGCAGAGGATGATGAACTCTTAGATGGAGGATTCCTAGAGTTTCATCTACTGCCCCCAAGCAGCTGCTGACAACACAACTGCAGAGGTGCAAACAGTTTGGACAGTTATTTAGCAGCAGATGCTACCAGGGCTACTACTGTAGGAACAGAACCCAACAGAATCCTGGACGCGCAGTACAAAAGAGTGACTCCAAAG
This sequence comes from Pseudo-nitzschia multistriata, assembly GCA_900660405.1. Classification (NCBI taxonomy): domain Eukaryota; phylum Bacillariophyta; class Bacillariophyceae; order Bacillariales; family Bacillariaceae; genus Pseudo-nitzschia; species Pseudo-nitzschia multistriata. Next base: position 36,138 of record CAACVS010000243.1, on the reverse strand, counting down.
CAGGTTGCAGACCAGCAAGAGCACATGAATGATTTAGAAAGACTAGCATTCAAGGAGATGCTAGCCAAACACACGGAGTTGTTTGATGGCAAGCTGGGCAGATATCCCCATGAAAAGATCCACATCGATCTAGAGGATAATGCAGAACCAGAAGTATATATAAATCCATACCCAGTTCCCTACAGACACAAGGATGTCTTCAAATGGGAGTGCCAGCATCTTGTGGATGAAGGAGTTATTGCTCCCACTGGCAATTCAGAATGGGGGTTTCCAGCCTTTATCATTCCCAAAAAGGACGGCAGAGTCAGATGGCTCGTTGACCTCAGAGAGTTGAACAAAAGGATCCAGCATCCCAAGTTTAACCTCCCCAAAATTCAGGACATCATGAACCAAAGAACGGGGTATGATCACTTCAAAAAGATTGATTTTTCTATGATGTTTTATTGCTTTGGATTGGATGAGGAAAGCCAAAAGATTTGCACGCTCACCACAACACACGGCAACTATAGATGCTTAAGATTACCAATGGGTCTTAAGTCATCCCCAGACTATGCCCAAGCCTTCATCACAAAAATCCTACATGGGTTAGATGTTGAAGTATATATAGACGATATGGGCATTTGGTCTTGTGGACCCTTTAATCAACACCTTTCCTTGGTTGACCCAGTCCTGAAGAGATTAGCATCCAATGGGATGAAGTGCAACCTGCTGAAATGTGAATGGGCAGTGAAAGAGTCAGACTTCCTGGGATATTGGCTCACCCCTACAGGTGTCAAGCCTTGGCAGAAGAAAGTGGATGGAATTCTGAAAATGGGAATTCCCCAAAATCAACAACAGGTCTGGTCTTTCCTGGGTGYGGTGAATTATTACAAGTCTATGTGGCCAAGGAAATCACATGTACTTGCTCCACTATTGACCAGTCTGCTCTTCTTGTGCCGCACCTCAGGGCATCCATCGACTCAGATTGTGCCTCCATTGCCTCACTGGTGATAATAGGGGATCCTCCATTGAGGACTCAAGTTGCCTACTACTACTACAAGTGAAGAACCTTACGTTTCTGTCCGTTGCCTCTACTACTAAGAGAGGGGAAGTGGAAGGAAGCGCCAAAAACTCACCTTGTACCAGTCAAATAGTAGGATTACAGTAACACATATTTTGGACTGGAGGAAGGTAGTAGTACTTCGTAGATTGTGCAGGTTTACGGATGCATTTAACACAAGAGGAAACATGAAATATTTTATGTGTACTTWCTTGAATGGAGTAAGTACGTACGTAGAAGTACAGTACTTCATTTTCTTCCGCGCGTAGCGAATGTGCGCATTTTCCGGAGTGCCCAAAAAACATGGTTCGGGACTTGGTGAATTACTTAGTGATGCGGGAACCGGTTGTTTAAAGATACTACGGATATCATAACAAGTGATCGCGACACTAAGAAATTGGTTCCCATCGTTATTTTAATGATGCCATCCTTAGCCCAGTAGAACACAGTACAAAATGTACTGAGGTAGTTTGCAACTATTCTGGTGGCGGAGAACCAATCCAGCTTCTTTCTCAGAAGGCAAAACATGCCGAAAATTTTGGGGAGCAACTCTCAGTAGAGCTCTGTAGAATTTGTACTGAAAAAATTAAGGATGGCATCCTTAAATTAACGATGGGAACCACTTTCTTAGTGTCGCGATCACTTGTTATGATATCCGTAGTATTCGATGTAGAAGTTCGTACGTACTTGGCAGAATCCTTATTCAGAAAAAAAAAAGATCCGTGAGCGTTATTTTGAACCTTCTTGTTCCTTTTCTACTTAAGGYTCACCATTGAAGTAGAATAATGACCGGCATTCGAACTCTTCCTTTCATTTAGGGATCTCCTTTCGTAAGGTGAAAGGTAAGAAAAAATTAACTCCCTGTGCGCGCTGCGCAACTGTGTCTTCTATTTTTAGTACCGTACTTGACTCTACATTCGGAAAGTCAATGAACAATACGAGGTGAAAGGTTAGTAGTACGGTGCCGTGCTGTATTTTTGAGAATCACGGAACATGTGGATACTGTAAGTACGAGTACTCGTATGCATTTCGTAACAATTGAATACGGTCGCAAAAGAGAGCAAAAAGTAATGATTTCAAGTTCTAAACTTCGATTTGAAGTTATGAACTTCACGTAGAAAGTCTACTAGGTTCTACTGAGCTAGTTTTTGGATTGCATTCATGATTGACTCATGATTGAATCACCTCAAACCATTTTAAATCGCCCTGAACCATTTTTTTGTTTTGAGGGGAATCGTGATTCGTCCATTCAGTCATTTAAAAAAACTAGCTCAGTAGAACCTGGTACATGATGTACGAGCATCATAACTTCAAATCGAAGTTTAGAACTTCAAATTATTACTATTTGCTCTCTGGGCGAGACGATGTGCAATTGTTACGAAACTCGTAGTAAAGGTCATTACATTAATCATCATTGTAAAATGAAATTATTGTTCAAGTAATATTCGATGAAGAATACATACTATTAGACCATTTCTCACCAGTGAAAATCTAGTAGCTTAAATCTATCACTCTTTTATTATCTTGTCACATTGCCACGTCCGTCACTATAGTACCGGACAGTATTTATTGATCGCCTCCGGAGAACTCTTTCGAAGTCCTAGGTACAATACCCAGTATTTGTTTGGAATATCAAATACTCTTAAACGCCAAGGCGAAGGGATAGAAAGCTACAACGGTGTTCCAGCGTACGGGACGTAGAAGTACTTCAAGCGACGTCTGCTCCAATCGTGATTAACAGACAGTACAAAACCTATTACTGTAATACCGGTACAACTCGGACCTTGTATTATCAATACGATTTACTCTTACGTGAATAATACTTCTAGTATGAATAACGTACTCGTACTTTACCGTACATCACGAAATACTGTATTTTGGTGATGGATGATAGGCAACTGCATTCCTGCGCGGTGGGTACTGTACACGCTACCTCTGTGTAGCTTCGTTACTTAGCCAAAACAACAGGTTCCCACTTCGACAATACTTCCACGAAGTACCGTACGAACCGGTACCGGTACGAACTTCTAATTACTTCTTTTCTGTTAGGACTAGGACCGTCGCAGGCGTCAATTTCAGTTCTCCGAAAATTATTTTCCTTGGGGACACAACGCAGCTAGTACTCGTACCTACCGTATTGGAACAAAAACTACAAAAAACCTAACACCAGCACCAATCCCAATTTTAGGACAAACGGTGGCGGCAGCGACGACAAAACACAACAAGCCACAACCGAAATTTCAACGACCCAGTGTAGCAACCACATTTTCTAGCWGCATCCCACCCACAAACAAAAAAGCCTTTATCATCAGCACCCTACATGGAACAAAATACTTTTGYCTTTGAACTCAAACGGATTCTGTTTTCTACCGTGATTAGCAYAAGSACATCATCAACAACATAATATTATCATGGAGTTGTTGCTTTCTTTGTCCAATTACATGGGTGAAAGTGGGGTTGCACTCATAGCGGTACTGCCCCTCGCAACTTTTGCCCTGGGTTTGCTGTGCTTTGCCTACGTCTGCCTGATGRTGCTCTTTTTCAACACCGACCACACCCTTCGCTCCTGGCTGAAGATGAACAGTGCCATCGGACACAATTACCGTCCACCAGTGGCGCCCTTTGGGATGTTCGAGTGCATCCGCTTCATGACGAGCGACCAGCARCCATGGTTCCCTYTGAGGGCCCGAAAGGCCCTCAACGACTCGGACACTTTCGTGCTGCCACTTCCGAGGCGTCCGGTGATGACGGGGGACTACGAGCTTGCTCGGGAGATCCTAACAGATCCGCTCTCGGTTAAGCCGAAGACSTACCAGGAATTCGAGCCCCTCGGTGTTGGTAGCATCTTTACGAGAAACGGTTCGTACTGGGTGAGTTCGAAATTGTTCGAATCKGCTCGAAAGCTTACATGGATGTGCGATGTTATTTCTTTGCTTTATTTGGTAAATCTAGTTCTGCAATAATCTATTCGATTTGTAGTCAGCAATCATGCAGCACTTCTACAGCACTCACACTATGCTCCCGTTGTTTTGTCTAACATCTTTCTCTATCTTGCCGTGTCTTGAAAATACTTTCACATGAAATTCCATTCACAACAGCACGCACGAAGAAAGGGGGTGGCGCCGGCATTTTCCAATAGACATGTGAAACGAATGAATCTGGTTGCTTTGGAACACGCTGAAAAATGGATCCAAGAAGTTCTCATCCCCTGTGCCAAGGCTGGAAAATCATTCGATGTATCGAAGGGAATGATCTCGATAACCCTTGAAGCGATCTGCAAAACGGCATTTGAATACGATATTTCTCAGCAAGAAAAGGACGAATATCTCCGGAACAGCGAGCTGGTCCTGAAAGAGTTCTTGACCAAGTCTATCAACAATCCGTTTCGCAAGTACTTCGGCCGGTGGATCCCCGGGCGGCGCAGGGCGCTCGACGCGGCACTTGCAAACGCAAGCCTCGCCAGGCGGATCATCTCAAAGTATAAAGCTAACACTAAACCCATCAAGGGTACAATCATCGACTACCTCTGCCACAATCCCTGCTACGCAAACGAGGACGAGATCGTTGCAGATGTCTTGTTATATTTGACGGCTGGGCACGACGTGAGTACCAGTACCGAGGAATACAATTACATATCCAAAACCATCGATCATCGCTGACTCTCTCACATGTTTTTTATCCTCTGATTTATTCTAAAACAAATTTGTGTAACACCACAGACCACCGCTTACACAATGGCGTTTACACTCCTGGAACTTGCTCGAAATCCAGACCTTCAGAAAWCCGTAAGGGACGAAGTTGCTGTCATGGAATCTTCCGATCATTGGAGGCGGTCTGAGGCTCTCCAGATGGCMATAAARGAATCAATGCGGCTCTACCCTGTCAGCGCCAGCGGGTCGTCCCGTGTATGCGGGAGGGATTTCGTCACCAAGGAGGGATGGGTCATCCCGGCGGGAACGAGCGTTGTCAGCCACATTATGCTGATKCACCGCAACAAGAATGTCTTTGGGGAAAACGCGGACGAGTATGTTCCCTCTCGTTGGGAAAACCCCACACAGGCCCAGAAGGACTCATTTCTTATCTTTGCGGCGGGCAAGCAAAACTGCCTTGGGCAATCGCTCGCTCAAGCCGAGCTGCACTGCATCATTCCGAGGATACTCTCCGAGGTCGAGCTTGAGGTGGAAGACGAGGGAAACATCACATGGTTCCTSACGCTGAAACCAATCGGGGTAAAACTGAGACCAAAGCTCGTGGTTGCGCAATGACATGAAGAAACATCGTATCGCTGCAGGCCTACCTTCTCGAGGGGGCGATGAAACAAGCCTACAAACACAYCATAGAAGAATCGATCCATCGATCCATGTATATAGAACAACTCATGACATGCTCCAAATATCCAACTAAATGTAACATAGCCACCATTATATTACTTCAATGCCTCCTCCTACTACTACAATCTTCTAAAACTACAAATTCTGAGGACATTATGTGAGTTGTATAAAATTACGGCTATATAGSCAATCGAATTTGAATTACTCTCGCTCTCTGCCGCTTCTAGTGTCTTTAGCTGGTGGTTCGTTTTCGTTGTATTTTCCGGCGCCGCCGCCGATTGGATTCGATTCAGTGATCTCTTGATCACAATTTACTATTTCAAAATCGCACCCTTGATACGGTACTCTTTTTTCAGTATTCTTTAATTTCCTTCCTATTCTGCATGCATTGGCAAAGAAGAGTCAAGACGTTACGAGACGGAAAGAACCGTGGACGCAGACAATAGCATCCGCAGTGTCGTAAAATACCGTACAGATAGTACTGTCTTTACTTTTGAATGTTTCCTCTGTTAATTTGGCATGATGTGTCGTGCGTGCATTTTTCCTCAGAGACATCGACCAAACAACATCCGCATTGTCGTGCGACACCGTAGGGACAGTATGTGCCGTCGGTTTGTAGACGATTTTATTTTGGTTCTAATTCTTTGAGACCAATGTTTCAATACCGTGACTTCATCATTGTCATCCATCGTTATAATGGGCTTATGATGTAAGACGAACAGCAATAATATGAGAAATAATAATAGCCCAAAGGAGAATGCAATACTWAAAGTTGGAATATTTTAAAAACCCTAGTCTCGTTCATTGGGACACTCATTGCCACGATAAAAAAAGAATTGTGACTCGTCGGTCGTCACACCTTATTTCATACAGTCTTGAAATATTATTTTCATGGAAACTCAAGTTTCACTCCAAATGAGTCCAAGATACATTTTTACAACAGCCTAATCTCGACAAAAATGAGTTTATGTTCTAAACTGTTCTATGGTACGGCTAATCATCAATCATCAAGTTGAGAGCCATATATAAACATCGAGGATCAGAGCCATATAAACATGCTTTGGGTTTGCTAAATTGAAAGCTCATCGTAGCAGAGAAACGTCGMAACGGAGGAAGAAACCTATACTGCACCGATGCGGCAAATCCAACYGCCTGGTGTAGCTGGACACTCCGGGGTAGTCGTTCGTGGAATGATATCGTCTACCGTATGAATACGTGTTTACAATAAAGAGTGAGCTTATTCACAATCTACTCGTGATTTAGGATCACAAMAATAACGTTGTYGTCCTTTCTTCGGTTTTACGGAGTCGAGTGTGGTGTGAAAGGCTTTTTCGAAAAAGCTCGGCCATTTCTCGTTGCAAAACTCGATTCTCGCGTAAGATAATTCGCGACTTATGGTAGAATAATGAAAACGTAAAGTGTTTCTWTCCGACAACCATGAGTCGCGAAACGGGTGCCGAAAAGATTTCCAGCGAGATACATACWCCTGTGCTGCTTTCATACTCTTCCGTTAATTGAAAATATTGTCATAAAATACGATTCGGCTACAGAGATGTATTTTTGAATCAGCTATTGTTCTCTGAYGTTCTGTTACACTTTCATCGTTGCATTATTATTTAGTTTTAGTAGAATAGCGTGTTGAAAATTGTTAACTTTTGAAAAAACTCAACGGTACTATTCTGCTGCATTTCGATTAACAGGGYAGTAATAGCTCAAAGCAATCCATTTTCTCGTGCCAGGGTAGCGAATTCGTCGGCCTCTAGGGTCGGAATGCCCAGATCCCGTGCCTGCTTCAGTTTTTTGCCGCCTTTCTCTCCGCAGACCACCAGGTCTGTTGATTTACTAACGCTGCCGGGAGTTGCTTTCGCTCCAAGTCGTTTCGCAATATCTTGCGCTCCGGATCTTGTCAGTCCCCCACCTATAGATCCCGTGAATACGACACGGAGCCCCTTCCAGGGCTTGCTCGGATCCACATTGGCTTTCGCGTTGGTTTCTAGGGATGAAGAAGAAGCGTCCACCGTTTCATCCACCACTACCTCTTGTTCGGAGATGGTCAGGGCATTGGCGAGATTTTTTGTGGCATTTTTGAGCTCTTCTGTTCTCGCAAAAACGAGGAGGGATTCAATCACCACAGGCCCGATCCCGTTCTTATTTCCCAGCTTCGGGAAAGGATGCCAATGATCTTCTTGCGGCGACTCAGTGGTTTCTTCTTCTTCTTCTTGCACTTCTTTTTCTTTTAAGGACCCTTCCTTGTCGAAGACACCGCGGGGCTCTCGATAACCTTCAGCTGCCGAGTCCAGCGCTTCCAAGAAAGCCCCGATGGATCCGTAGGATTCGGCAACTAGTTCYGAGGTATGTTTACCCACGTGGCGTATCCCCAGTGAATAGATGAAACGGCCCAGGGAGATCCCATCGGAACTGATCCTTGTGCTGGTGTCGCGGAGGTTTTGGCAGGACTTTTGTCCCCATCCCGGAAGACTGGCAACGCTTTCCCACTCGGTGTCCCCCATTTCAAAGACATCGGACGGATACCGCAGAAGGTCGGCGTCCATGAGCTGCTGGATCCGGGCTTCCGATAATCCGGTCAGGTCCAGCGCATCTCTGGAAAAGGCGTGTTTCAGTGAAGTCACGGCCCTAGGGGGACATAGTAGGGGTGGCCCACTGCAGCGTATAACCTGCCCCACCGAAGACGCCGTCGATCCGGTTGTCTCATAGGATACCGGCGATGAACAAAACGGGCACTTTTCGGGAGGTTCTAGCGAGATCCAGGAGGAGATGTCCTCGTCGTCGCCAGTACTAACATCGGCATCGGACGACGGAGCATGGCTTGGGATCCTTCGAACAACCTGCGGGATGACGTCTCCCGCACGCTGCAGCAGCACTGACTCGTACCTTRGAATCCTCGCTAGATCCTTGTTGTCTCCGTCCGCAGCATCGACACCGTTGTTTTTATCGTTGCAAGCATCCTCCGAGTCCCCGCTCCCCAGTATTTCTTGCATGTGGCCGAAGTTGTGCAGCGTGGCACGTTGAACCACAACACCACCCACCTCGGTTGGTTCCAGAACCGCTACCGGGGTCAGGGCTCCGGTTCTGCCAACCTGTACTACGACGTCTAGCAATCGTGACACGGCGGACTGGGCCGGAAATTTGTGGGCGGTGGCCCACCTGGGGCTCTTCATGGAGGAGCCCATGGCGGATTTGATCCTCGCCTGGGATACCTTGTGGACGCAGCCATCGACGTCGAAATCTCCCCACTCGTACTCCGTAGAAGCCGGAGGGCGTGCTTTGTTTCGCCTGCGGTTGGCTGTGGGTTTTGACTCTTTCGATTCCTGGCTCGTAGTGCGTCGCGATGGAGACAACAAATGGTTGTTTTCTTTCTGCAGGTTTTCTCTGTGTGTCTCGAGGGCCGAGAAATACTCCATTATCGGTCGCACTTGCTCCTCGAGAATCACTTCTCGAAACCATTCGTCCCAGGCCAAGGCAGGTTCCGATTCGTCGTCTTCGTTAGCTGCTGCGTCCATCGTTTTGGCCACCATATCCTCGTGGTTCCACTCGATCTCGGTGATTGCCGCCGGCAGAGCCACGGAAAATCCCCAGTCCGACAACTGCTCCCGGATTCCTATCCCGTCTGTTGTTGTCGGTGACGATTCTGTGRCTAGCACCGTTCGTGCCGATTCCGTCTTTTGCAAGCCGGTAACATCGTAGGCGTAGAATCGGAGAAGCGACCTAAGCTCCCTCGAYTGGGATTCGTCCTCGGAATCATCGGACTCCTTGCGCAGCAAAATCCCRGATGCGGCGTTGCGKGGATTTGAGAACGAGACAASGGTCTTTGCCTTGGCCTTTTCCGGATTCGGTGCCTCTCCGCCGCCGTCGTTGTCCGCCGCAKAATCCGCCGTGGTGTTTTGCCGGAGCCGAGACGCTTCCGCTTCCGCGGCCTCGGTCCGTTTCATGCGAAGGAAGTCCGACCGGGGCAGGACGACCTCCCCCCTCACCTCCACGGCAACTCCGGACTCGTCTGTGTCGGAAGCACCGCTGCGGAACAGCGCCGCCTCTGGYAGGCACAGAYGGGCCGGAATCCCCGGCATCTGGTGCGCAGCGGCCGTGGCGTCCTGCCCGGTCTTCCCGTCGCCCCGCGTCGAGGCCCACCGCAGCTCGAGTTCTRCCGTCCCGCCGACCGCGGCGTTCCCTTYCGATTCGTACCGCAGCGAGAGGCTGACCCCGTCGAGCTTGGGCTCGGTGACGATCGATACCGAGGACATCGAATCGGTTCCTTCTTCGAAATCTAGTGYGTTTGTCGCCTTGACGACCCTTTTCAGCCAGCCGTGGAGCTGCTCCTCGCCGAGGACGTTGTCCAGCGACAGCATGGGCGACAAGTGCTTTCGCTTCAGACGAGCGGAGCCCCTGCCGCTCGATGCACCGCTTTGCGTCCCCGCGGCTTTTGCATCCATCGGCATCCCCACGCGCCCGCTGCGGGTAGCGGCCATTCCCAGCCCCGATTCGATCCTCCAGGTTTCGACAAATTCCGGGTGYTTCTCCTCCAGCTCTTCCTCGCGGCGGACCAGGGCATCGAAGGCGTCGTCGGAAATGGGCGCGGGGCCATTCGCTCCGCTGCCGCTGCCGCCATAGTACAACTCGTCGTGGGTTCGGATTTCGATCGACAGGTCCCTGAATTGCCGGTACAGAGCCGCGTCTGTCGCATTGGCACCGATTGGTTTCCCCCCCTCRCCGCCGTTGCTGGTTTCTGTTTCAGCGGTGGAGGAGGAATGCAGGGCCCTCGTCCTCGCCGCGACAGGGACTCCCTCCGATCCACCAGGGCATCGCAGCGGCGGTGTGGCGGTGATTCTTTGTGCAGGGAATGGCGTCCTAGCCGTCGCGGTGGTCCGTATCGGTTGCGMCCAGAGCTGTGCCAAGGCCGGCTTTGAAGAAGAAAAAGAAGAAGCCCTGTACCGGTTCTTCCAGCCGCCGACAACGCGAAACCGGAATCCGTGGCAGTGCGTCGTGCGGTGCGCAACGAAGAACGACAGCATCCACACCGTGGCGATTGCACCGGCAACCAGATGATGCGAATGCGAGTGCGAGTGCGAGTACGGATACCGGTGGAGTTGGCGGTGGGTCTTATTCCGTCTGTTGATGTCGTTGTTGTGGCTTTTACTGTCGTTCTTGTTCCCGAGGCAATTCGATGGCCGGGCATTCAGATTCATCGTGGCCTGGCTTGTTTTGGCTTGGCATCTGGCCCCAGCTAAGTGGTTCTATGGGCGACGAACGAAGGAAGCGGAGAATGATTGTTGGGGTATTTCCTAGAGACAGTGGTTGTGCTTCTGAGTCGATCAATCTTGTCATCAAACACATCGTTATTTGTTTGAAGTA
>CAACVS010000243.1:3681-24751 GCA_900660405.1 Pseudo-nitzschia multistriata | reverse complement strand
GGATCTTTCGAAGGGAAAAAATCCAAAATCCAAAATCCTTCTTTCTGTCACTTGGAAATCTGGATGGATCTTGATCTTCTCTCCGTAAGAACATAACGGGTCCTCTAGGCTAGGCGAAAGCACAGTTTTCGTACGGTACTCGTACTCGTACTGACATACTGTACTGTACAGCACAAAAACAGAAGCAGTTGCCTCAACTCTGCCTGATTTTGATGGGTGAGACATCGTGTTGTCTATCGAAGGACACAGCCGTCTCTGGAATCTCCAGCTAGAAAAAATGAACATTGCCACAGGAACGAGAAGCAGCAAATTCCTGCTGCAGCGATCCCGGTCGTCGTCTAGCATTGTTGCAACCACAGGAGGAACGAGGACACCAGAAAGCTCGGCCGGGGCGAAGGAGAAGCGATCGACGATTCGATCGRTGGATCGGTCCACGGCACGGCTTTCGCGAGCTCTTTTCTTCTGGACGACCTGTTCTTGCGTGCACTGCTTCTCGGCAACGAACYCCCCCCCGATGGGTGGATCCTTTTCTTTGTCCGGTTCGATTGGACCGAAACGGACGGCTGGCACGACGCTGCTTCGTCCGGCTTGGTCCCGTCACGGGAACCGCAACGATGGCAATTTGGCCTTGTCTTCTCTTTTTGCCCCCCGCACCGCGGCAACGATCTACAGACAATCGACACGGAACACCAAGAGGTTCTCTTCCTCCTCGTCCAGCAGCAGCAGCAGCAGCAGCAGCAGCAAAGACAACGAAGACAAACTCTCCGCGGAGGTCCTGGCGGACCAGCTTTCCAAGTCGAGGTATTCGAAGATTGTTGCGCTGGTCGGTGCGGGCGCCAGCTGTTCCGCCGGCATCCCCGACTTTCGCACCCCCGGAACGGGTCTSTACGACCAGCTGAGCGAATACAACCTCCCGTTTCCGGAAGCCATCTTCGATCTGGGCTACTACAAGAAGAACCCGATGCCCTTYGTCGACCTGTGCAAGGCAATCTGGCCCGGGCAAGAATCGGGCCCCAAACCGACCCTCTCGCACAATTTTCTCAAGCTGCTGGAGGAGAAGGACCTCCTGCACCGGATCTACACCCAGAACATCGACGGGCTGGAGGCCCTGGCGGGTGTTTCGACCGACAAACTCGTAGAATGCCACGGACACTTCCGRTCGTCCTCGTGCGTGGCGTGCGGTGCAAAGATGCCCACCGGGGAGTGCAGGGACTCGATGGTCGCGCAAGRAAAAGCTCCGAGGTGCGGCGAGTGCGGATCGCTGGTCAAGCCGGACATTGTCTTCTTCGGGGAAGAAATGCCCCAGCGGTTCTGCGAGCGGATCGACGGCGACGTCGCGGGATGCGATCTGCTGCTGGTCCTCGGAACGAGCCTCATGGTCATGCCGGTGGCGGGCATCCCGTCGTGGGTCGCCCCGGATTGCCCACGGGTGCTGCTCAATCGGGAGAGGGTGGGTGGCATCGGCGGCGGGAGAGGGAGCCGAACCAGCGATCTGTTTCTGGAGGGCGACTGCGACGACAGCGTGCGGAAATTGTGCGACCTGGCGGGCTGGACCGAGGACCTCGAACGCCTCGGGGGGGTGCATTAACCAAACCAAACGAAGCGAAGCGAATCGAAACGAAACGAAGCGAAGCGAAGCGAAACCAACAATGTTCTTCTTCGGGTCGTTGCCTTCAAAAAGACCGTTTTTACTCTGGTTTGGACGACGACGAAATCGATGCTGTTCCGCTATGCAGCTGCGCTGATGTCGCAGTACCTACTGAAACTCGAAACGGAGTGGAATRATCTGATAGATGCGATGGGCGGTGGTGATAGGCTGTTTGTTCTTGCGATGCGATGGATTAAGGCGTTCGCGTCCTACAAAAGACGCATAGCTGCACCGAAACATCAACAAACTCGAATCTGTCAACATCGACTACCGGCTTTGCTTTTCAACCAGGACATCAAAWARATTGTSTTCGTGTTGACATCCGCGCTGCTTTTGGAATCTGGTTTTGTTCCTCGGCTGGAAAGGRGATAACTCGAGTCCCATACCTAAAGGGAGGATCTATCGACCTTGTACAGGAGAGCCGAGATACAACCGTGCGCTYGTTCTTCAAAAGTTACAAGACAATCTACTAGGCCGTAAAGCTATGCTGATTTTGACATCCAACGTCATGCGCGACACAGTTTGAGGCTATTTGGGATTGCGGATCGATCCGGAACGCGAAGGATGGTCGTATCGTKGATCCGTGACGAGGTTCAAAATGAGAGTGTTGTGATTCTCGGGATCCTCCATAGACCAGAAGGCGCCATGATTTTTCTACAAGTCCTCGTCCTCGACTGCAAACCTCGGATTTTGCTTCGATGYCAGGGTCCAAAAAAAGATCAGGATACCTTGACAGAGTTCGCACCCACTTGGTTCAATCTTTCGCAAAAAGAATACACTATGATTCAAATCTCATCTGGATACTATAGAATTGTTCTATTCTATTAGTAAGTATCGAAGTACTGTACTTCAAAGTTGGACTCCAGTTCAAATGAATATACAATTCTGCAGTTTCTCCAAATCCTTATATTCTTGCTATTGCTGCTGTCGGCTGTATGGCATCATGTTAGACAAGATAATAAAAACGTCTCTATTGACGTTGTGTCAGGGAGAAATARATTGAATTCAATCATCCTCTTTGTGGGACTACCTAGCACTAGAATCGTGCGTTGTTCTTTTTTTCTTTGTGCATTCACTTGCAATCTTTGCTGGATTGATCCTTCCTCGATTGATCCATWATTGTCCTTGAGCTGTTGAAACCAACATTGCTCTTCTTCATGCAATCATGCAATGGAAATGTTCCTTGCTTTCTTCAGTAATAGTACGAGCACACTCATAGGAGGCCAGAAAAGTGTATATCACTATCAGCCCTTCTCCCTCATTCACTGGTCAATGCAACACATGCTTCTTGTAAGCTGGGCTGCAATGTATACATCCCCCATGCTACTATTGTTGTAAATACTAATAGAATTTTGGTTACTAGTAAGTCAAAGAAAGTGCAGTCTCCTTCTTTTTACTAGTATGTATCAATTTTTCACAGCATCTTTTCTTTGAATCAAACACAACACTTCTTGTGCATTGTTTTGCATTACATTAAGTACTTGTACAAATTGTTGACTTATTTTTGGTGTCACCTTCTTGTATCTTTTTCATGTTGCTGTCCCACCAACCCCTGTCCCCATATTAAATTTCCAAGTCTGAACCTGTGTAGTTGATTGCAGTTCAAATCCTATTACATAAAACAAGATTGCCAAATTACAGGAATCAACTATGCATTTTTCTGCTCATTCATATCTACCCTCCTCATTACATCCCAAAAAGAAAATGTATAACAGCCTGTACCAAAAGTATAAAAATATCACATCATAGTAGTAGTAGACTAGTGATCCTTCTCCTGTTGCTACCAAAAATTGTCTTTCCACAGATGATTGCACTATTTCCAGTGATGATAATGGTTCAAAGCAATATTGACTAATAATGGCTCTTTTCTTAGAACAAGGAATTTTGTCTTCTTCTGTTTCTCATGATGTCACCTATTTCTTGTCTGATATTTCCTTTGTTTCCGACATCAACTTGTTTTCTGATTTTTTYTGTTAATAACATTTAAAAAGTCATTTATCATAGTCTCTATCATATAGACATGGCTCCAAAATGTACAATGCAGATGTAGATTATGTGCCCTTATTTTGCATGTGATGACTAGTTTGACTAAAATCTGGTACATAGTACTAGTGCAGGTACATTCACACGTGGTGACTTTTTGAATCCCACAAGTTAAGTTTTGTGCACACATGCTCCAACTTCTAATTTTTGTTTCAACACTTGGTGCTATTACCATTTTGGTAGTACAAGTCAAATTGTTAATACCATGAGTCATATACATAAAAAGATAGCCCAAATTGGCACATACATGCAGAGAATTAAGTAAGGGTCAACTCACTCTAACAGCTAGTATATCWTGGTCCCCAAAAGATGCTTGAGCATGTTAGGCACATAGATCAAAAGCAAAGTTTAACAGGATTGGTTTCAATTCTTTTCTTCGAATTTTTTTTCAATATTTGGAGACAAATTGCCTCAATTATTTGACAAGTAGCTATTTCGTGTTATCACCCAAATCCTATCATTACTTCCTTCATTCCTCTCATTGCTTTCAAATTCCTCTCCCSTGTTGCCAACTCTCTGCTGCATAGTGACCACTTTTCTACTTCTAGTGCTAGTAATTTATTTTGAAGTTAAGCAATTCTATCTAATTGGAAAAGCAGAAACTGTAAACACATGTATTTTCGTGCCACTATTGCTTGCCACTATTTTTTGTATCCATAACTTGTCCTCAATGTTCTTTCTGATCAAAATGTTTCTCCATTTTGCGCAACTTTCTTTTTTTAATTGATTCTATCCTCCCCTTTGTCTCTGTTTCCTCTTCTGTACGCCGCCCTTAGGGCTTGTTCAATCTCCTCTGAAGCATCTTCCTCTCTTTGCTTCTTTACCTCTTTGACTAACTTTCCAAACAGTATACATCCCTAGTAGCTCCAGCCTCCTTTGTTACCTATCYTGGTATTGGTGAATCACTTTCTGCTGGTTTTCTTTCCGCTTCCTTAATGATTCAATGATTTTTAGCCATTGTACAAAAAAAAGCAGTGTGAATACTTTGTCTGTTGCAATGAAAATGGAGCTCAGTTTATCCTTGTGTTGCCTTTGCTTGAATTCTGTTTGTTTAGGGGACACCACACCTAAAATTCTTGTTACAAAGTACTTGAATTCCAGACTATTTTCTTGTCTGTAGCTACTTCTTAGCACATACGTCTCTCCTCCATATCCTTCTGTAATGAAGGAATTGYTACTGAAAAATTCTGGTACTACCTCATTTTTTGGTCTTCTGCCTGTACTTATCATCAAGAAGCAGAGATTGATGTCTATGAGTCACAAAGTCTCTCAATTGTGTCTTATATTGTGTTTTTGCACTTACATCAGTTTTGCTTACCCTTGTAATCTTTCCTTGCCAACATCTGTGCATTGTGTCTGCATGCAGTGATAGCACTCMTGTTGATAGTCCCTCCCCACCTTGCTGCAGCAACCACCAAGCTATCTGGAACTGGGTCTGCTGTACCAAACATATTTTTGAGRTTGACTGCTATGATGACATTTAAAACTTCATCTTCCAAGGGAAACTTTGTGTACTTGAAAAATCTCTACTTAACGTACGTCTCTGGATTATTCTTCATGACTGTCGCATGCTGATTTATACCTTTTTGAATTTTCCCAATCACTACGTCTTCTTGRTKCCCATCTATGTTAATTGTCTCCTCAACCATTGTTTGTTCTCCTGTTATACTTCTTGGTCTAATAGATATATCAGCTCCTACTGCTTGAACCGTAGCAAAAGGATGTGTTATGATCAGCATTTCTCTCTGGTATCAAATGTTGCAAATATATGAGCTGTTCACCTCCCATGTCCCAACAGCTTACTGCTTTAGTATTATCTACCTATGATGTGTGTTCATGTGTCTGATGTTCTTGTAACTCTTTGGTTAGTATTTAGTACAMCTTTATGGCATTTTTTTTCAGTGAAGCTTATTTTTTTCTGACTTTGCGCCAGCAAATCTTAGGCGCTTCTTGTTGTTGCCTCCCTGCTTTAAATTCACACTCCATAAAAAGGTGCAATCATTGCTTCTTTATGTTTTTGGATCACAAATTGTCTTGCTGCACCACCAGTCTCCACCTGTGTCAGATAAAAGTTCAGTTCCTTGACTGGCCATTTGTACAACCAGCCCCAAAAAGCTATACTAGTAGGCATTGCTGTCAAAACAAGAAGGCGTTCACYGGGAAGAGAAGCAGAAGATTTGTCTGAAAGCTGTGGAAGATGCTTTGGGAAGGGAAGATTACTACCAAGACAACAATTTTGGCCTACTAGCRATAAGCCTACCGGCATGTTGCAATGTGTTTACATTGTTTCTACTAGGGTTCGTTCCTTGTATTTTCACTCRTGCTTTTAAATACTTCTACTTGTGAGCCAGTAATACGTAAAACACTAAATCATGAGTAGATAGTGAGTGAACAATCACCACGCTCACTCATTAATGTAAACATCCCTTTATGTGACACTAAGGAGCATACGTACACTTTGCAGGTTATGAGTGAACAATCACCACCACRCTCACTCTTTAATGGGTCATTCCTGTAAACATTGATTTTCAGAAAATTGAATTAGATTCCAGACGTGCAGACATACTAGAAGTATGTATTCAAGACACAAATACATACTAAATTTCTGGTGGTCCTCGGAGGCCCACGGCTGCCAAAAGTATGTATGCAAACACATACTTTTTTGGAATMGATGATTCAGAAAATCCTTAGTCACAAGCGTTTGGATTTKTTCTGGCGCACTTGCTGGCACCATCATGTGTTCTCAATATTTGCTGGCTAGAATGCAGTTATTTTCTGTTCATTTCAAGAAAAATTCCATATTCCAAAATCAAGCACATGTAGCGCGYCATAATCTAAGATTTTAGATTACATGTCCATACATACTTAATCCCAKACATAAATTCGTWAAGTAAGAAAGCATAGATTCTATGTTTTCGGGAATGACCCAATGTAAACATCCTTTTATGTGACACTAAGGAGCATACGTACACTTTGTACTACAGTACTAAATAATTTTGGCGGGAATTTCGAAATTCTGCCGTACAATAAGTAATTTTGCGAACGTTTCCGAAATATTTTTAACTGATGTAAGAGTAGCACAATAATTTACGTACGGTCCCATACGATACCTTGTAACAAACCTGCGCTCATGATTGCACTGCCGGCCAAATTAGTCAACACCAAAAATGGACGATAGCTTGAACTTTGGAGGACTTTCGTGCATTTCGTTGTACGGGATACGAACTACAGTACTTAAGCACTAGGTTATTAAAAATTTGTTCTGAATATTAGTATTTTCGTACGTTAGGAAGTACTACCTCCGTCCAGATATAATTGTACACTTTGCGATTGCAGTACTCAATTTGTACAGTAAAAATTGTTCAGTATGCAATGGCCCTACCGGCCGATAGAAAGAGGAAATTGGGAGGTGTGAGTGAAAATTATCACGTGAAAATATTTTTTTCTCTTCGCATCGGTTCTCCAGCTAAATGCTGTTCTACGAATAAGTGCCCGAGCAATATTTGGKTTCTCTTTTGACCAACTAACACTGCACAGGAACATTCTCAATAAGTACGATAAGTGTAGTGCGAGTTTACTGTATCTGAGTTGGCAATTCTCGACTATTCCATCGAGCCGGTTCGCTCTCCAACAAAATCAACAGTTTTGTTGCCGAGGTGTCGTTAGATAGGTCAACGCTACACACTGTAGGCTATTCAAAATATTATTATCTAGCTATTATCAGATCCTCCGCSTGTAGAATTTCCTTTCAGATGTGGAACTTCGTTGGATCTTGATGATTAACAAGGAGTAACCCACCGTATGAGAGAAACCACAGAAGAAATTTTTTCGGCCTTCAWGTCACGTGCACATTTCTATCTAATGAGTACGACAATTTTTACGAATTTTCCGCATGACATTGAACAGAATCCACAACGCATCCAAGTTCAGATTGATTCGACACCTACCGTTATAATGCGAACACCATGAAAGAAACGAGGGTTCCAGTCTGCAACACTATCATTCTCAAATCAATAAAGGATGACGAAGACCGCAATGATGGGCTAATTATGGTTGCAAAACTCGTCCAAAGAGTGTTCGATATTCCGCATGAGATAGAAACCGAAGATGCACATTTTCCTTATCGTTTCAACGATAAGTCAGCTGGCGAATATGTTGAAAAGAGGCGCACAAAACCTATTGTATCACAGGGCGTGGGGGTRGTAGGAGCTACGACMACATTTGAGGCATTGATTCCACTCGAAGTCGATACTCTTTTTTCGTTTTTTCCCTTTCAAATCTGCGTCGCGAGAGTTAATATCGGATTGAGTTCTTTGATATCAAGCGTGGGGGAAACCTTTCGTCCGGATCTCATTCTCCACACCGAAGACCCTCGAAATAATTTCAACATTCAAAATCTAGATACGAGTGCACCAAACCAGATGCTTTTAGAAGGAATTACAACAAAGGAGATGAGCACGAGAAAGCATTTTGTCAGCAAAATTTTGGACAAAATCGACAGATCGCAGGTTTATGATTTCATTTCTCCCCATCCCAAAATTTACTATCAGTATGATTCAATWAAGGGATACTGTCCGGGTGTTGTTGTCTCCTTTATTGTTAACAGGTTTAGTTTCATAAGCTTTGTTAAGCTTATCCTTCCCATGATTCTCGTGACATGTATCTCCGCAATGAATGCCATACATGATCTAAAGGCGGGCRAAGGAATGGATGTTGCTAGTCACTTGCAAGTGACATCGGCGTTGACTCTAACCATTGTATTCATTTTGCCCGATATTGTTGAAACGACCAATCGAGGCAAAGTCTTGACTCGTGGGAATATGATCGTGATTGTTTTCTTTTTCGGGATGCTATTGTCGAGTATTCCGCGATCGCTTTTCAGCGGTGGCCAGACATCGGATGCACTGTCGAAGCTGTATGCGACTCCAGAAGTCGTCGGGGTTGTGTTGATGGGATGCTCTCTAATCTTTCCATTAATTCATTCCTATGAGTATATTTCCATCAGAAGAAGGATCAAAGATATGGCGGAACTTGAAGCTCAAACTGGCTTTTTCGTAATGGAACAAGACACTCCTAAATGGAAGCCGCAAAGTGTATCTGATAATATTCTGAGTGTTGGGGAAATCTTAAAGCAAGGGAACCAACATTACATGGAGAGCGAATCGGGCAACAATGATTTGGGTTACAGAAACGGCGGTAAAAAATCAAAGGAGCGTTACCGTCGTCTTCATTTGAAACCGACACATGAGGAACCGATAAGTGGAAAACCGACACATGAGGAACCGATAAGTGGAAAACCGACACATGAGGAACCGATAAGTGAAGAACCCAAAAAAACCGAGTCTGTCTATGGCGGTGAGGACTCTACTTTGGCCCTGTCGGACTTAGTTTAGGGTTGGATGGTGCTTATCATTCTATTTCAAGATTGCTGTCTGGTTTGGTGGAATACTTACAATTAACTGCCCTATCTGTAGGTGTTGAGCAGCCGGAGTAATTGGTTAATTGCTCTTCTCTCAGAAAAGACATTTGATGAAAAGCAAGCATTTGTTGGTTGCTTGGGGATGCCTTCAAGAACTTTCTGGGTGTTCCGAAGTCTGGAGGAGATACGTCGGTATCGCTAGTACCGTATGGTAGAAGTAGTTTGTTGCTAGCTGTTAGTGTGTTATTAGAAGCAGTTAATACTTTACTTTTTGTTGTTGTTTTCGGCGTTGTTGATCGTTGGTACATTGGAATTTGGGCTAACAATGAATTATGGGAGGCTGTTGACAAAACMCGATTATGTATCGTGCTGGAGTACAGCGTAATCGACAACGATGTGTTTTGGGCAGCTCTTGAATCCTCAATACAAAAATGAATATTTGTGTAACAATTTTCTTGCTTCGGGCCTTTGTTGAGAATTGGGGATACTGATTCTGGTGAAATAAAGTGTTCTCTATCTTATTCACTATTCCTAGATCCTTGATCCTTGAAATATGAGCTCTCACTCCAGCTCTAAGAATCACGGCCCTCGTGCCGGAATTCACTCCTCTTACACTCATTTATTGCTTTCACTCATACTCTTCCTTTGAGYTTTAGCTGGATCTTACTTCCTGCAAGATCCCTTCAACTTCAACAGTTCTGCATGCATCATCCCTTGACACTCGGTCTACCAGCTCCTCTTTAGGCAGCTGTTCCTRTCATCACTTGATACCTACCAGCTGTTGTTTCATCATTAACATTACTACTAAGCTTCATTTCCACTACACGCGGCTCCTTAATAATGACACTGTTTTAGTCCCTGACCTCGCCCGGTGCGATTTAGTGCGCCTGGTGGCATTCACACCTTCACTGTTTCAACAGCCTTCACAAGACACGAATATCGCTCATCTYGGCATCGGTCCCGTCATTGTTATCGATTTCCTTGGATCGGGGCCAAGGTGGACGGGGGAGGAGAACTGAACGCTTGCAGATTGGGCAATTTGTCGACCGTTTCAGCAACCACAGATCGATACATCGACTGTGGAAGACATGGTTGCAGGGTAACGTTCGCACGGTGACGACATTCCTTCCCCTCAAAGCATATTTGTTTCTTTCAATGTCGCTGTCATCATTTCTATTATTGTTACTTGTTCTGTCGTCTGGGATTTCTGTATCGTAAGCCTCCAGGCAAATGCCACATTCCGTCTGGAATGAGAAAAAATCTTCTCCACACAAAGAATCCACACACTTKGAGTAGATTCCATCATCCTTCAMATTGTTATTTCTTGGGATCAAAATTGTACGTTCGGGGCAGATTTTTTCCAACTGCTCTTTCGTTACTCCTTTGGTGTTCCTATCATTGTTGATTGGAAATCTATTGGTGGGAGTCTCTGCCGATGAGTTCGCTATCACAACCGAAAATGCTAGATCTCGCAAGAACCGCTCATATGCTGTAATGGATTCTTCGGATACGGTCGATTCTCCTCTGGCAGATCGYTCTCGGTTGAACACCTCCAAGGTTTGTGCAACCGTCATCGATGCCGTGAAAGCGTTAGTGTTATACGGACTGTTAGTCGCTGTTGGATCCGCCCAAAAAAATTGTTGCCACACAGCTGCATTACYGCGAAAAGCGACGATGGCAATGATAACGCCGACAATTTCAGCAGCTGGAAGAACAAGAGAGTAAAATACGGATGGCCYGTTGGTGTGATCTATCGATGACGACGGCGAGCTTAAACCAGTGTTGATGCTGTTCGCAGCTGTTGTTGACGCAACCAAAAAGTTTATAGCAGTCACCAGAAATACAACCAATAGAAGCGTCACCAAGATAGTCAGTAGAAATCTTGCTTCCCTTCTATAACGGAATCGTCTTCTTCTTCGTCTTCGTCGTCGCGCCGAACGGGTACCGGAAGTTTCCCATTGTTCCAGGTATGAATATGGATCCCGAGCTGTATGTCTGCGTCGTTGCTGAGGGGAAGGAAAAGCAGCCATCGCCATTGACGGCGACGAAGAGAACATTATGTCTTAGATGCTAATCATTTGTCGAATTTAATTGATTTGAGATGAAATGAGTTGAAATCTATTCGCTGTGATTACTATCTCGCATACTCATGGGTGATCAACACAAATTCTTCAGTTTCCAAACTTGGGTTGTGTGTGTTGTGGAACAAAGTAATCACACGAGCTGGGCAGCAGACAGACAAGGCAACAAAAAAGGCAACTTAACAGACAAGAGCAAGAGCAATATGTGTTTCTACAGTTATCAAGATAAGTAGTATGGAATGAGCAAGAAAAAGCAAGCAAGAGCAGGAGGAGACTATACCTATTATTTGGATGTGAAAACTAGAATGAGGAATTTCTTAGTAGTGATTTTAGTATGAGTGGACATTGGGTCATTCCCGATAGTCTAGATGGTCGTCTAACATTCTAAATGGTCTAGTTTAGACTTTTTAGTTTAACAGGAATCATTAAAAACAGGGTCCCAACGGACAGTTCTTTAGGCCCTCTTCTACTTTAATGGAATCCAGAAAGTCTAAAAATGGTCTATTTTTTGTCTGTCTGTCTTCCAAAAAGTAGACCATCTAGACTAACGGGAATGACCCATTGTCCTCATTCTTCTTGTTTATAGCTAGTACTACTAGTAGTTTTATCTAGTCAACAGTGCAGATGAGAATGCTTTTAGTACTAACTTTCTACACTTAAGAGATGCAATGGTGTAATGTATGAATTCAATATGAAAATATAAAGAAAACAGCAGCAAAAAGGGCAGATACAYAAGGAACACCAGTCGCGTAAGCTCACAATATCATGTCATGGTGGTGGTACTAGACAAGAGCAACAAGACAACGRGAGTGGAGAGGAAAAAGCTGAATCTCCTGGAACATGCAACATAAATTATAAACTGTCCAGTCATGTGAGAAGGCATCCAGATTGCACATGATATATTGGGGTCCTCCATGGTTGGTTGGAAAGGGAAGACAGTGCAAAAACAGGAAAAGCATGTTTGTGTTGAAGTAGCAGCACTGCCAGACAGTATAACTGAGGGATACTCAAGAGTTGAGATGGGTGCAGATATAATGTATGTGAAAGGGATCCAGTTCTTCATAACAATATCCTGTCACATACAGTTTGGAACAACTGTAGCAAGAATGATATTAGTAAAAGCCAAGGCCRATACATTACAGGAGTGTATAACAGACCTKCAACCTCTCAACTCAAAACGCAGTTTCAGTATCAAAGTAATGAACATGGATACAAAGTTTTGAACCCCTTGCTACAAATACAATCAGTACCATAATCACCCCAAACTTGTGTCAAAAGATAAACATGTACTGGAAGTGGAGAGATACATTTGCACCATCAAGGAACAAGTGAGGGGAATCCAATGCACTCTACCATGCAAGCACATGTCTTGAAATGTGACAATAGAACTTTTAGCAAGCCAAGTATTTTGGTGGCAAAACCATCAGGTCTGTTGGAGACAATGAGTCTGAGGCAAGTGGTCACAGGGCTCACCATAGACTATGCTAAGCACACGAAACTGTGATTCAGTGAGTACATGCAGACTCACAAGGTGACTGACAACACAACTAGTAACCCACAYGCTGTGGAAGCCCTTGCACTRCTGAGACAAATAGGAAATGTGTAAGGGGGATACTGGCGTGGTTCTACAGCTTAAAGACAGGGCAAGTCATCAACAGGAACAGATGAACACAATTGCTGATGCCAAATGACGTAATAGACCGTATCCACAAGCTGGCAAGGAACTATCAGGAAGGAAGAGAGTTCTGGAACTGTTTGGGTGAGCTGATGACGGATGGCRACACTGACAATCACAGCCACAGACAGCCACAGATCATACATTTGGCTGCAGATGGGATAATGAGGATGACTTGACAGACAATACCAACTACCAATGATAGCAAAGGATATGGGCTCACTCAATTCTGAGGAAACTAATAGCAGTAGTGAATCAAGCAATGATAACGTAGTAAGAAATGATTCACAGGAGCAATCAGATGATGATGATGATGATGATGATGATGATGATGATGGACCAACAGGAGGGAGGTAGGCCGGCCTGAGACCAATGAAGTACCCCAATTACAGTTGGCTATGGTGCACTGCACTTCACTATCTCTATCTTTAGTGGATGTAGCCACTAACTTTGAAGAATTCTTACAGCCCTGGACTTACCAAGGAAACAAAAAGATATTTTTTTAAAGTTTAGATTTGTACAAACCCCGGTATATTAATTTTTGCAAATAAATTAGTACCTTTACCAAAATAAATTATTTCATTTTTAACTTAAACATTCAGTCATTATTGTGACAACAAGTCATTCTACTAGTAGCAATAACCTAGTTTTTGCACCGTAGTAAGTTTTTTTGGCCGCCGCCATCCTTCAAAAAAAAAAACAAGGCGGCGGCCGCAACCAATCATTTGAAGACTGTGGGGTTCCTCAATAAGTTCAACATGGTCCGCAGAAAGTAAAATCAAACCATGAAGCAATRTGCCATCATGGTGTTGGATGCACTCATGGAGTTTAACCAGGAAAAGAATGCTTTCTATCAGCAGGTCCACTCCATCCTCCCAATCTAGTAAGGAATGAAACAGGGTATTAAATCTTTGGGGAGCAAGGCATTGATACAATCAAGACAGAGCTGAAGTAGCTACATGACTGTGAGGTTGTGGAACCAATTGCACCCCAGKGGTTGACAGCAGAACAAAAAGCAAAGGCTCTGGCATACTTGGTGTTCCTCAAGGAGAAAAGATGCAGGAAGATCAAAGGAAGAGGGTGTGCTGATGGGTAAAAGCAATGGAGTTGGATGAATAAGGAAGATGCAACTTTGCTGACTGTTTCAATTCAAGCCCTCATGCTTTTGTGCGTGATTAACACCTACAAAAAGCATGACATTGCAACAGCTGATATTCCAGCAGGCATTCCTACAAACTGCTGACAAGACAAGTGGTGAAACTCACCTCAAGTTGGAAGGAGTAATGCTGGATCTCCTTTTAGAGATATCATTGCAAATCATCAAAACAGTACCAAACACACATCAGGGTTGGGCCAACTGGAAAGAAATCCCTTTATGTTAAGTGTCTCAAAGCAATATATGGTTTCCTTAACTTTTCCCATCTCCGCCCAAATTGTGCATTTTTTGGAATTTTTTTTKGAGTTTCCATGATTTTCACTTGTGTAGACTGYAGTACAAATCCTACACAAAATAAGACTGAAATACCAAAAAGAGTTTTAAACAATTACTTTATATAAAACAACTTTTCTGCTCATTCATTTCTCTCCTTGTAATATCCAACCAAGAAAATATAAAACACTCCATACCAGAATGTAAACTATAAACCAAACCATCATATTTACCAACATGATAAAATAATCATATTGCTAAGATGGATGATGATGATTCTTTTTCTGTGTGATGGTTGACAACAATTGTTYGTCCTATGGTCATACTCCTAAGAATGATGCAGACCTATCTGACAACAGTGGTGCTGGCCTGCACCCTCATAGTACTAGGWGCCCCTCCCAAGATGACCATGGACCCATATCTGATCATCAAAAAGTATGCTGGGTGTCCCTTGGTATCCTCCTCCCAATGTCCACCAGTACTATGATACAGCACTTGGAGGAGGTGTGACCATCCCAGGTCACGCCCATGCTGTAAGCAATTCATTGGATGGCTGCACTAATAAGGTGGAGGAGTTGGAGCATTTGTTCTTGTTCTTGTTTGATGGAAAAAWTCTTCAGATGATAGTAGCAAATGAGTCCAACCRGTATGCRTTTGAAGATTGGGTGACAGAAG
The DNA here is from genome assembly GCA_900660405.1 of Pseudo-nitzschia multistriata. NCBI lineage: Eukaryota > Bacillariophyta > Bacillariophyceae > Bacillariales > Bacillariaceae > Pseudo-nitzschia > Pseudo-nitzschia multistriata. The sequence goes on along the minus strand of CAACVS010000243.1, from coordinate 9,781 downwards.
TTGAAGCTGCTGATGCTAATGGAAGGGTACAAAGATGCTCAAGCTCTGTGATGTCACCAATCCCAACAAACAAAAGTGTGTTCTACATTCAGTCAAAGACCAATGGAACTTCACTTCTGGTTACATCCWTGCCTGGCTTGGTATTTGCATCTGCTATGGAGGTTTGGGTGGTTCAAATCAATCTCCCCAAATTCTTTGGGCTTGTCTTGAGGATGGCRGTGTGTATGTTCCCATGGTCAGGAATACAATGAGCAAGAATAGATGCTGCTTTGTTAAGTGATATATTCATTTTGGTGACAACAGAAGCAAAGCTAATGATACTGGTTGCTTGATAGAGTGGTACACTCCTGCTACATACTAATTATCACTAGCCTAGCATGTGACGAGTTTATGAAGGAATAGAAGATATACAAACCAAAACAAGTTTCRATCTCATCTTGGCATTGCATTGATGAATAGAGGTATTGAAATGGACTTGAAAGCTCCATATGATGAAGGTTCTAAGCCAGAGTGGATGCCTCAGACTTCAAAGAATGGAAAATATCACCCTTGCAATTGCAGGATTTGTTTCTTCTGTGTGAACAAGAAGACCAGCACCATTGCTAATGGAAAGGTRATGTCAAAGCCACATAAAGAAAGATGCAGTGGCAAGTATGAAGGAGTAAAGAGGAACTATTGTGTTATCTGTGTAGAAGAAGCAAAGCATAGGTATCCTACTACTAACTCATCAGAGAAGAGATTGAGGAAGTTGCCAGCATGGATTAGTAGTATAAATGTCAAGGAATGGTTGCAGAAGTTGCAATGTTGCTGTATGTAAAGAGCATTGGAGTAACTTCAACCATCAAGTGTAGTGATGTGTTATAAATGAATATATTTATAGTTGTTAAAATACATTCTTATAATATTGTTTATAGTGATGAGAGGGGTGTGATAAGTGGAGTAGCAGTGTAGTACTAGTAGTAGCAAAAAAAAATCCTAAATTTTCCAGGTGGCAACATTTGGCAACACGCGACAGGAAAAAGTTAACGCAACCCTGGCTAAAACTAAGAAGTGCTGATCTAACCAGGTGGGGATTCACTGTGAACCCATATGACTGGTGGTGTGTGATGAACAAAGATATTGATGGGAAGCAGTGTATGATACTGTGACATGTGGATGATACTATCAAAATATCACACCATTTATCCAAGTGTGGTAACGGCAACACTTGACCAGACCAACAAGGTGTATGGCAAGGAAGCGACGCTGGTGGTAACACATGGAAAGATCCATGATCATATTGGAATGATTATTGACTTCTCAAAAGTGGGGAGAGTTAAATTCACTATACATTACTACATTGAGAACATGCTGAATGAACCGCTGGAAGTAATGAATACTGAAGAGGCTGTTACCCCAGCTGTACAATGCCTGTTTGAGATCAATGACAAGGATCCAATCAAGCTAAGCGAGGCTAATCAAGTCACATTCCATACCAACACTGCTAAACTGCTGTTCCTGGCARCAAGAGCTTGGCCAGATATACAGCTTCTCGTAGCATTCCCCTGCACAGGAGTGCCTGACACAGACACAGATGACTGGAAGACACTGGACAGAGTGATGAAATATCTCCCAGGATCAATTGGCCTACTACCACCACTAAACCTTGGTGACATAGATGGAACTGGACAGTTGCATTGGTACATTGACGCTGCATTTGCAGTGCATAATGRTATGAAAAAMCACACTGGTATGACCATGAAAGTGGGTCAGGGTGCTGTAAACTCATCTTCATTCAAGCAGAAACTGAACACATGAACCTCAACTGAAGCAGAGCTGCTTGGGGTTGACGATGAGATTACACAGTTTATTTGGACCAGGCATTTCCTGAAGGGCCAGGGCTTCCCAATGACAGATAATATTGTATACCAAGTCAATCAAGGTTCTATGAAGCTGGAGAAACATGGAAATTGCTCCAGTGGCAAATGGATGCATCATATGAWTATCCAATATTTCTTTATGACTGATATAATTGCCGCAAATGAGCTCAATGTGGAATATTGCCCAATACTTGACATGTTTACCAACTACTTCACAAAGCCACTCCAAGGAAGCCAGTTCCAATGCTTTCAGAATCTAATCCTCAGGCTCCATGAACACACATTACTGAGTACAACCAACTGGACCGGACTAGCATTGAGGCCAGAAAGTGTGAACAAGCACTCAAGGCTGCTGCAGGTGATCTCACATGAACCATCAGCTACAACAGCAGCATGTGGCACAAAGAACAACAGTGAGTGCCACTGCTTACTACTAGTGAGCTTACAGGAGTGTGTTGTGGAACAAAGGAATCACACCAGCTGGGCAGCAGATAGACAGGGCAAACAAGGCAACTTAACAGACAAGAGCAAGAGCAATATGTATTTCTACAGTTATGAAGATAAGTATGGAAMGAGCAAGAAAAAGCAAGCGAGAGCAGGAGACTATATGTATGATTTGGATGCCCAAACCAGAATGAGGAATTTAGTAGTGATTTTAGTGTAAGTGGACCATGTCCTCACCATTCTTCTTGTTKTTTATAGTAGTAGTTTTATCTAGTCAACAGTGCAGAGAATGCTTTTAGACTTCCTAGACTTAAAAGAAGACATAATGTATGAATTCAACAGTGTGTGYGCTGTGAGCTGCTTGTCAATTTGCATGAAAATTTCTGCCAAAATTAATAATAATGCAATTGGGCCATCCAGCACTGCTAGTTGTAGTAGTGTAGCTTAGCCAGATTGACTCGCCAATGCAAATCTACAGTGCAAAAACTAAGATAGTGGTAGTGTTTGTGGTGGCCATCATCCTCCAGGAGGCCCAAGGCATAAAAACAGGTGAGGGACATTCAAGCTCTACTAGTACTAGTACTATTGGAATCCCACATGGCACTTTGGGACACTGAACACCATTAGCTACTAGTAGTAGTACTAGTAGTACTAGTAGTACTACAGTTGTCTCATTGACAACCTTAGTACTACTAGTAGTATAATGGAAGCCTCCTGTCTCAGGGACAGTCATCTGTCACAACCAAAGACTCCAGAGCAAGTCTTTGGGGTCTTGTTTTAACAAGAACAAGCTCATTTCAGGACACATTTGTGCTATGATGTGTAGATAACTCACCAACTGGGCTTGGGAATGTTTTTCTGCCTTGACACCTCTTTCTGCTCATTGCTATTTTCAAATTGGGAATCATGATTATTTYGTCTTAATACCTAATACTACTTCTACACAGTATTGCTGGAACCTGTGCAGTAATCATTCGCTACGGTTTGACTCACTCACTATTTAGTCGTGATTGAAGTGTTTCGTCTGTTACTCACAGACATTACTCGTACCATACTGGAACCATGTCGATTTCGATGTTTTTAGAAAAAAATAAATTCTCCGGTCCCCTTTTTTCATTTTGTGATCGGTTTTGATCACAAAAAAATGTGATCAGAAATGATCACAAAATTGATGAAATTCTTGATCACAATTTTTTGTGATCAGTTTTGATCACATTTTTTTCCAACGGATTAGAATTAATATTTACTTTATTATTCCATGAATAGTTTAATTACGTATATATATATATATATTCATGTATACACTTATATATAGTCATATTAGTAGCACGTCGGGTTAATTCTTAATAGGGCATATCACTATGCTCTTGGTACAGGACTGGTTTACTACTAGTACTACTAGTACAAACGCGTAGAAATACTGGTATTATTTATATTAGGATATTAAAATAGAATATTAAAAACGGGACTAGTATAAAATGTACATACATTAGTTCGAATTTGTGATCAAGATTGATCACAAAAAACTGATCACAAATTTGTTATTTCTGATCACATTTTTTTGTGATCAAAACTGATCACAATTTTCGGTACCAGGAGGGGGTCATGGGAATCTAATTTTTTCAAAAACAATTGAAATCGACATGGTTCCTGTATTTCGGAAACCTAGTCCGTGATTAGAAATAAATTGCRGTGAACTATCACTACCACGACCATTGCTTATTGCGTTGCAGTGTTGGTGCAAGAGAACGCAATTATGAAAGTACCATGCCGGTTTGACTATAGAACGGCAATTATTGTATTTTTGAACGTACCGAAGTTACATCGAGATGCAATAAAAAATATGATTTCGTTGGTCATTGTCGTGTAGATCGTTAGTGTTATGTTCAGTCCAATAATTGGATGCAATAGTTTCTGTTGGCCCAGAATGATACGAGACAATATTTTGAAATCACATTGCTATCCGAGTCATTGTCCGTGGATACAAGGTGTATCTCGTAAAGGATCACTTTAATCGAACGAACTGTAGAATGAAGACGTTCCGAAAAGAAAAATATTGAAATATCTCCATCGAAGTTCAGAATACTCAGTACCAATACTCCATACTCGTTTGGAAGAGCGAGCCCACGAATAATGATACTGAATATCCTGAAGTTCGCTGTGAATAAATTGCTATGCATGAACATGGCTCGCTTCCACCTCTGTTTTCTATTCCACGCTTGTGACAGCTTGTCTTCGACCTCTGCACCCGGCAYAAACGAACATATCTTGCGGTAAGCAGGGAGCAAACGAAAAGAAGATTACAGATCTTCCGATTTCAAAGTTCTAATATTCATTTTSGTAGGTCATTTGGGAAAGAAGACTCCGTCGGTAGTGGTGGCTGCTTGCTTTCCTACTTAGATCATGGATGCTCTTGATCGCATTATCCTTTGTGAAAAGACCCTTACCTTAAACAAATCTTTGAGCATAGATATCGTASCCGATGATRTCTTCGGTCTTACCTGCAAATTTGATTCTTCTTTTTAAATCGAAGATAGGAAAGCAGGAAAGAAATCTTATCTGTTTGCATCGTGACGCAAAGTCGACTCTTTCGTCCTCTCAAAATGAAATCGAATTTTCTTTTGCACTGCACAGTTCCCAAAAGTTTCCGTAGCACTGCACTTTCCGTAGCACTGTGAAAGGAATAATTTGTTCGGTGAACGGTAGCATCAAACCATAAAGGGTTCCATTATCTTGGTTACATTTTACTTTTCCATCAATGGATCTCTCAAAATGATTAAGAGCTAACCTGCTTTAGAAATACAACTCATTTCGCCATGTATGAAGTAAGATATCAGCAAATAATTGAAAAAATAGTAATTGAGACAGGCACCCCGAAATTTGGTTTTCAACCCAAWGATCCGGCTAATTCATCTCCTTCGATTTACGATAATCAATCACCTTTCGTACAAACCAAAAGGAAATTGAAGGGACAATAGCGGGAACGGAATAAGTGAGAGGAAAGGAGGTGGCGGAAGTGACTTTGGATCATGAAGAGGCGGCATCTCGAAGTGAGAACGACTTTGGCTTCAGGGCAAATCTGCATGTTTCATGGTGTATGGAGTACCTGAATTCCAATCGTATAGAAAGATTGTCTCCRCCATAATCATCGATGTTTCATTGATATCAAATGTGTTAGCAAAATTCACAATATTACTTACGGTCCGTTCCCAATGCTCTAAACACAAACACTAACCACGAGCGAATATAATTAGCTTATGGCCCATTCTGTCAGAGTCTGATTTGGAAACGATATCGGCAACCACAGTCGCTCCAACGATTGACCATCATTACCAGCAATCAATARTAAGTACCGGTAGCGTGGGTATTTCATTAAGAGTTTCTCTCACATAAATATAGCTCTTCGACCAAAAATGGAAGCATGTTTCCCTCGCTTTTAAAGCCAAATGCATTACTTTCAATAACCTGCTGTCAATGACGACTACGAACAATGCTTCGATTTTTGCTTGTGTGGATCAGAATCTCAGGAAGAAATACGGAAACTGAAATGTGGTGACAATTCAGAGCGTTTTTCTTCCGCATTTTTGACAGCTAGAAATTAACCAAACGAATTAGTACGAGTAGTCGCACCCTAACTGATGCGATCGATTGATTGTTTGTCGCACTGTACGGAATGACAAAATTGCAGTACATGTGAGGATAAATTGTACGATAAAATAATATGAATGCCAACGTCCGATTCAATGGAAATGACCGTCGTTGTTGTAATTCTATCTTTTTCTGGAGAAGATTTTCTG
>CAACVS010000242.1:31176-58560 GCA_900660405.1 Pseudo-nitzschia multistriata | reverse complement strand
TACTGGACCTAGATACAGGCCCAGATGGATCAGATGACAACGATGCATCCAATGGATCATACATACCTTCAGGAGACAACACATCGGAGGCCTTGGACCTCTCAGGAGTGGATGAGAGCTTGGATGAAGTATCACTAAGCAATGMGGACAACAAACAAGGTGCCATGGTGGAGTTGAATGAGCAGTATAATGAAGATGCAAATTACAGCAATACAGGTGACAGCGATGAATTCAGCGCGGCTTCTGGTAGCAATTCTACTGAGCGTGTCGTTGAGAACAATGTTGATCCCGGGAGTGAACCGAGCAAGGCGATCACAAATGACAAAGGCACAATCAACCACGACAACAGGCCATTTGACGCGCAAGGAGATAGATTACTATGAATCTTGCGACCAAGACAATACACTGAATGGACACGACTCAATGTTTGAGCCTGAACTGACCAACGCCCACAGCAGTACTGGGGAACACGTACGCACTAACGTGGGCTACATGAGCAACACTGAGGTTGAGCAAAGCCATAATAACAGCAGTATCGATAACATAGAGCTCAATGATGAAGATGACAGCAGCTGTGGAGGACCGGAGGATGATACAGGTGAGCCAGCAGTGGACATCATACCCCAGTGCGTGCTGATGCCCCGTGCCACACGATCGCACAACAAATACGGCAGTGAGGATGTTTTCAACCCTGTTGTACACCATTGAGTGGCGACCACCACACACCATCTATGTTTCTTCACAGCTGGGTTCTGTACCGCTCTAAATGAGCTGGAAGAGCGGAATGAGGAGTATATGTTTATTGCAACCGCAATTGCTAAATACCATAATATAGACGCATCCCTCGTAACACGTCAATATGGCGTGGAGGCCGGATTAAAAATCTTTGGGACCCTAGGAGTGGAGGCAGTGCTCACCGAGTTGAAGCAGCTCCATGATCGTGAGGTAATTAGCCCTGTCAGGATCCGGGATATGACAGAGGAAGAAATCAAGAAGGCTCTGCCATACCTAGTGTTCCTCAAACAAAAGCAATGTGGAAAGGTTAAGGGACGAGGCTGCGCTGATGGGAGGTCACAGAGGGAGTTTATCTCCAAGGAGGATTCATACTCACCCACTGTGTTGTTGCATGCCCTCATGCTGTCCTGCCTTATCAACAAAATAGAGGGATGCGATGTGGCAACAGCAGATATCCCTGGGGCTTTGCTACAGACACCCATGCCTGAGGGGGAAGTGGTACATTTCAAGTTGGATGGACCAATGGTGGATATCCTGGGCAGGATAGACCCAAAGCTGTACAACCCTTACACTGTGGTGACCAAGTCTGGCTGGAAACTCTTGTATGCTAGGGCTGACAAGGCAATATATGGGACGCTCCGAGCAGCATTACTATTCTACCAAAAACTGAGCAAAAAGCTCATGGACTGGGGTTTCAAGATCAACCCCTATGATCCATGCACTGCCAACAGGATGATCGAGAAGAACCAATGCACAATCGTGTGGCATGTGGATGATTTGAAGATCTCTCACAAGGATCCATCTGTGGTCACCAAGGTCCTTTGAGCCCTCAACAGTGAGTTTGGAAAGGAGTTACTGCTAACGGTGACCAGAGGGAAGATCCATGAATACGTGGGAATGACCATCGACTACACCGAAACAGCCAAGGTGCGATTCAGCATGTTTGATTATCTGGAAGGAATTCTAGCAGAGCTCCCGGAAGAGCTCAGGAAGACACGGTGCTTTACTCCAACACCAGCTGGTACTCATCTGTTCCAAATGAACCCCGAAGGAATCAAGTTAGCATCAACTGACRCAGATCTATTCCACCATTTCACAGCACCGCTGCTGTTTGCAAGCAAGCAAGGCCTGATCTACAGACCGCCATATGGTTCCTATGTACTACCAGGGTATCAGCCCCTGACGTTGATGACTGGAAGAAGCTAAAGCGAGTGATGGGATACTTGAAAGACACCATATCTCTTCCCCTTCTTATACTGGGTTGTGACTCAGCTGGGAATGCCAACTGGTATGTTGATGCATCATTTGCTGTACACGCTGACATGAAAAGCCACACTGGGGMTGTGCTCACATTCAGGCAAGGAGCAGTATTAGCAATGTCCACCAAGCAGAAGCTCAATACCAAGAGCTTGACTGAGGCCGAATTGGTGGGGGTGGATGATGCACTGCCCTATAACTTATGGTGTTACTACTATTTCCTCSAGTGGCAGGGATACGCAGCAAAAGGATGCATGCCCAACAGTCCCACCAATGGAGAGGGGCACAACAAAGACAGCAGGCTTGGACGGGTAAACATCCTTCACCAGGACAACACCAGTGCCATCAAGCTAGAATCCAATGGAAGGGCATCGAGTACAAAACGGACGAGGCACATTAACATCAGGTATTTCCTTGTCACCGACAGAATTAAGAAAGGGGAAATCACTGTGCAATATTGCCCAACAGGGGATATGGTGGCGGATTTCTTCACAAAGCCCCTGCAGGGATCTCTTTTCTGCAAATTACGTAATATTATTCTGGGTATCAGCGAAGCAGATTACACTGCATAACAAAACGGCATATTGTTATGCCAGGAAGGCAGGTGTTTAACAACACATCGATCTCTGATTCGTTGGGTACGAAGCCGTCCCAGTGGTGCAATTCCCCCACTAAGATGCCCTCGCAGGAGTGTGTTGGAATATATCGTCCTGATGTGTGCCAACCACCAATATTGGTGTGCAGTATCCAACAGCACAGCCAGTGGAATAACATACATTCATGATTACATACATATTATACATATGCTGCACCTCCGGACAGATGATTTCGAGGGTATTGCGACCACAAAATATCACTAACATTCTTCAAATTCCAAACACGTGGTCCCGCATACCAATGCCATTAAGTACCGATCCAATCATCCAATCAGACAACCAAAAGGAGCAACAGATGAGCAAACAGATGGGCTGGTCAAATTACATCCGACCACATCAGTGTGCTCATTCTTTACTTTTATTTATCTAACCAACAGAGTATTCATTATTCTTTAAGGTTTCGTWGCGTAGCTATTGATTCAACAGTATTGATGTCAACAATTGAAATCAACGCCCACTGATCTCTTTCTCAGCACAGTGTCGGAGATAGATATATCTCATCTTGAATGCAATAGATTGTAATAGATTGTAAGATTATTATGGAACGGGAACGTGTCGAAGCTCAGAGTGCTCATTTCAAGTCGCAATCAGAAAAGGCTCATCATCTTCCGCATCCCGAGAAAGCCACGAAAGGAAATAATAAAAATCCCTTAGCTGGTGTCTATCTGAATAACGACAGCGAACATAAAGCAGACGCCGGTGTCGCTGCCGCTGTACCTTCTTCTTTGGATTTAAGTGAAACCGAAGCGAAGCCGAGAGAAAACAACAACTTCGACCCCTCTCTTCCTTCTCGTCGGAAATCAAATCGAGATGTCAATGTACGTTACTTATGCAAGATTTGGCACTCAACATTTCCCCATTCGTACTTCAATGTTAACGACGATGCAAAGGATGTATCAGACTTCAATCGATACAAATACTTCTGAAGACGCCAATTGTCATTTCCGTACGGGGGCACTCACATCATCCTTTTTTGATCATAAAATATGAATTATCGGCGGTGAAAAAGTCAATTCGCCTGTCTGGAGTCGGAAAGACCGCTCATACATTCTATCGTCGAATGCATTCTCTTTTTTTCTCCAACTCCAGCCGAGAAGAATACGAAGCTTTGTTTATTAATGGCAGCAGGAGACGCAAAAGGAGGGAGAACAATGTGAGTACCGGTAGTGATTTTAGACCTCGAATCAATACCAATATTTCTGGCGTCAATTCCATTTCTATTGCAACTACTTCCACCGACAGTCCCAAGCAGGTAGAGGGAAAGATTCAGGTTCAGAGAGTCACTAAGCCCGAAGAAGCTTGCATCTATGTGATTGACAACTTTTTAACGSAAAAAGAACTTGAATATTTTGACGAGAAAATCAGGTCGATTCCTTTTGAAAGATCCTTTGTCGACAATATGAGATACAACAACGAGAACCATGACTATAACGACGACGAGCAAAACTGTGATGAAGATAACATCATTTATAGTGGCGATGGTACCGATGCAAAGGGGATACTAGATGGAAAAAAAAAAGAAGGTAAAGATCCTACTATTACCTTTCAGATCAAGAAACAAACCTCATCGATAGATAAAACGAATGAAGCAGAAATTGCTAGCTCTGGAAATCGGGAGAATCAAATATCTGTCAAAGATGAAGAKATGAAAAAGAAAATTGTAAAGAAAAGAAAAAAACGAGAACGAAAAACCTTGATAGATGATTCCCATAGAACATCCACATTTTATTCATTTCGGAAGCTTCACGATCGTAAAATTAGCGGTCTGGAAAGAAGAATTGCCAACATGCTTGGCTGCTGGGTCCATCAAATTGAAGCCTTACAACTGGTTCGTTATGTCCCCGGTCAATTTTTTGGAATCCACCATGATTTGGGAAATTTGTTGGCCGATGACAGTGTTGAATTACCTCGGAAAGATTGGGCGTGCAAACGGCGTTTGGTCACTATTTTCTGTTATTTGAATACCCTCAAAGAAGACGAAGGAGGATGCACATACTTTCCAAAATGCAGCCACTTGAGAATAAAACCAAAACGTGGTCGTGCCGTGTTATGGTGCAATATTACACAAGACGGGAAACCAGACCCAAAGACTATTCATGCCGGGGAAGCTGTGAAAATGAATTCCACTAATGTCACTTCCTCTGACAATCGATTTGCTACCAAGAATGAAAAGGCTACGAATGGGAGCGACCGAAGCATCGGCAAAAACGCTTCCATTGAAAGTATTTCAAAAGCAAATGTTGTGACGACGAAGTATGGGTTAAACATTTGGGTTTGCGAGGAATAACCATCACTCACCCGTTGTCTAGACTGGCGCTAATCAAACAATTTGAAACAACACGTTTTCGCTCATTTCTGGAAGACTTAATCATTATTTGAATTGAGTCTTGTTGGAATGTCATCGCCAGTCAGTGGTAAAAAAACATTGCTTGGAATGACGGCACTTGAAGTATCATCCTGATTTCATTGAATCGCTCACATGCCGGCGGATGAAAAAAAGCGCGATTAAAACGAAAAACAGAGTCATTTTMAAAACTATCGGGTGTTCATAACACTTGGTATTTCCCATTTCTTAAAGATACCTATCTCATGCTGGATTCCGCATTTCATAGTTGAGTTTTTCACTTGCATCTTCTAATCGCATTCGCAATCTTTGCCTCCTCGTGAAATTTCCAGATTATCTGGATTAACTCTCGCTTCTCGACTTCTCTCCATTTATTGCCTTTCCTGGCGACACTAACATCGCTTTCGTCATCGTCGACGTTTTCTTCGACCTTCACAAAGAATTTACGTCCAGAAAGTTGGCGTCTTATGTTTTTGTATACATTGGGAGAATATGAAGTTGGACCAAGCTCCTCGATTGTCTTTTTTACAGCTTTGAGAAAGGCTTGTGTCCCCGGGTGGTACTTTGCCTTGAAGCAAACGTCTTTTTCTTGTGGATTAATATTCAAGAGGTCACCATGCTTGGTCGACACATAGCTCCTCGAGTTTCTATTTCCTTTGACGCAGTGATATGCAGTATCCTGGCCTCTGCCAGGATTGGTTTTCTTGCGGTTCGTTTTCATACTGCTGTTSTTTTTATCGGAACTGTTTTTTTCATTCGACACGCACTTCGCTGTTGAAGTATCCTTTCCCAAACTATTCAAATTTCGTTTCGATGCTCTATTCTTCCGCTTTGACTTTCCCGTCTTCCTATTCTCCACGTCATTCCTACCATGGACCCTCTCCTGTGAGATTAGCCGGAGCCTCTTCTTATCGGATGAGTAGTTTGCATTTGATATTGATCGTGACATACTCCTTCCTTTAATAGCGTTATTCATCATTCTTCTTCCGTTGCCTCTAAAGTCCCCTCTCCCTTGATTTTTACGACAAGAGAAATAATAGTAAGCAGAGCAGCAAAACCAGACCAATACTACTGCAGAAGCTGCTGCAGCATATATAAGTTTGATTTGAGTGTCACTCAGCTGTTTTYCATCAACGTTTTCACTTTTTACAACATTGAAGAATKCATTGACCTCGGAACTTCCTGCAAACCCCAAATTTTCATGCCTCCAACCATCATCTGATTCTTCGAGGTTTCTGTCAATAAGATGAGCTCGWAGTTGCCGATCGTTGTGAGCTCCAAATTTCAGAATCACATCACCTGTGATGATGATTTTAGCATTAACAGAGAAGAACCTATCTTCCAGTGTACTCTTGATGAAGCATATTCTTCCAAAATTTCTGCATTCGAGCTGCGTGCTGCCATCTTTTGCTACGTGCCCAAATGAATCAATAGCCAATTGCGTCTTACCATTGCGTTCAACCCCATACGAAAACGCGCTCAGAGAATCAATACGCACACCAGCCCGTATTGCTCGCTTGTCCGGTTCGATGCAAATCTTCAGTTCTCCCTCTTTACGCAAAGCTTCCTCTTCGGAGATTGGGTCGTTATTCGCGTCGCATCGAAAAGCTTCTGCCGAATACAATTCATCGTTTGGTTCAATGCTTACAACGTGTACAGCGGGTTTGTGACCTACAAGTTCTCCTACTCGGTAAACATAAAGGGAACGTGTATTGATTGAAGAGTCCAGATCAATTCGTATTGATCTTCTCAACATTCGATTGACTTCTTTTCCTTGACGGCCAAATTGCAGGTATACGTCTCCCTCGGCCTTTACTTCACCCTCACTATGAAAGAAGTTATTTGAGAGAACKGTTTCAATTACACATAAGGTACTTCCACGCTTACAAATAACTTCAGTCACTTCATCTGTCCGTTCATGTTCAACCGCATTCTGGATAACATCGTTTCTCTTGAAAGAAAAAGAATTTATGATCGCCAAAAAAATTCCATCATCGTTTGTCTTTGTTGTAGATTTTAAGCAAAGCCTCAATCTATCAATGATGCAATCGATTGAGTGAAAACAAATYATTATTGAATTAGTAGACTGATTCTTATCGACTCAACTGTTCCAATCCAAAGGTACTTCGAGAATACTTACACTTCTCCGTTTTTCACAGCAGGTGCCGGCTCAAGTAATTTTTGGTTTCCGCTATTGCAGCGAAAAACATCGACGCCCCAATCCTTACTTTTGTCGTCGAGTATTGCTACGATACCATTCATGCCATGAAGATCAACTTTCAATATGATATAATCGTCACGCAGGGAAGATGCCGGAGCAGGAAYAGTCTTAGGCTGTGATATCGAAAATCGAGCACAAACTTCGACAACAGCAAAATCGTCTTCATACGATACGTAACGAGCACTGTGAAYCTTTTTTGGATTGAACAATAAAGAAAGTTGTAATGAATTACCCGAGATTTCTATCAAGGTAGAATCAATCTCATCCTCCGAGACTATTCCTTCTTTGCACTCCCTATCACTATAGATGGCGTATTCAATTTCTTCAYCAACGATTGGCACAGAAAAGATGTAATCTAAGTTTAGCCGGAACCCACTCCATGACATGTTAGGTTCGCTGATAATAATTTCATAGTCATCATTGTTCGATCCTGTTGTTGATGTAAGAGGGAAGCAGGCTCCAAAATAGGATTTCAAATCCATTAGTACCAGCAATAGCACAATAATTGTGCTCGTAAGAGGATGTCGGAAGCAATATCGTTTGCTCATGGTTCAATTGCAACTGATTTGTTTACTCAACAACAGTGTTTTGAATACGTCTATCAACCGCTCCTTTTCCATGAAAAAATTGAAATGTAAGAGAAGCACTCAACACAATGAAGGCAAGAAGTGCAAAAATCGATCACAGCATATCATCCATCAATCAGTTACTGTACATGACAACAGTTCTTTCATCAGTTTTCCAAAAGCCAGTGAAATTTAGAACAAAAAATACTTAAAGGAAATGGTCGTAAAAAGTGAAGTGGTCTACGACAATTACCAAAATGCGACCTTAGTCATCTGTGATCCAAACCTTTCGATTGTGAGCCAGCAACACACGAAACACTTCAATCACGAATACTACGGGTTTCATACAGGAACCATGTCGATTGAAATTTTTTGGAAACAAGTAGATTCTTGTTTTGAGGGGAATCAATTGGGCCACTCAGCGGTCATAAAAAACAGCTYAGTGCAGTAGAACCTGGTACATGATGTACGAGCAGCGGCAAGACCATTTTCAATTGTTACACAGTGCCTAGTAAATTGTTAGTGAACAATAAGCTCACTCTTTCAGGTAAACATCGTCCCATTCATGTGGCACTAGAGCATACATACATTTTGCAGGTTATGAGCAATAGATAGACTTACTACCAGGAACCATGTCAGTTCTTGAGATCTATTTTGATCACATTTTTTCAACGAATATGATATCACCAGTAGTACTACTAGTAGTACTAGGAGTAGCACTAGTAGTAATAGTAGTAGTACTATTAGCTACTAGTACTAGTAGTAGAAGAATAACTTTTCTTCTTCTCCTTTACTACTACTAGTAGCTAGTAGTAGTACTACTAAAAGGAACATGTTCTTCTTTGTTAAGTTCATAACCTTCTTACTACTAGTAGTACTACTAGTACTCTTGTAAGAAATTCAAGTTAAAAATCATCCAGTTGAAACTGGCTGTACGCAATTGTCATTGTAAACCTTACTACTAGTAGGACCAGAGTAGTAGTGCAGTAGTACTCGTAGTAGTTCTTCCTATGGACTGGCATCCAATGTAACAATGACCTAGTAGTAGCAGAGGCATGCCAAGAAGTCTTGTTGTTAGTAGTACTGGTAGTAGGTAGTAGTAATAAAAGAATCTTAAAAATTGAATTACTAGTAAGCAGTATTGCCTAGCAGTACCTGTTGGTTAGTACTTCCTTTGTATACATACAATTATGTTCTGGCAGGGTACAAACAGGGTTGCACAAGGTACAAATATTTGACCATTCTTGCAACACCATTTCAGTGGTTGGGTCAAAATTTTTGCAACAGTGGTGCAATGTCCATACATTGCAACACTGCAAAACTGCAAGAACCCTGAAGTCCAAAAGAGTGCTTCAATCAATGCTTGCTGGTGCTCACCTTTGTAGTAAGGCAAGATCTAAGCTTCAAAAGGAAGAAATCAGCAATCAGATTAATACTATCTAAAAGAAGTAGCAGACTAGTACTACTACTAGTAGTACTCTGGTGATTGAAGACCACCAGTGGGATTGCTGAAGAGGAGATCCAGTGGGGTACTACTACTACTAGGAGCTAGTAGTGCTGCTGACAACATCAATCACAACTACTACTAGTAGTAGTATATAGCAGGCAGAAACAGAGCATTGTTCCAAGCCTCAGAATGTCAAGGAGGAATCTTACAATTTTGAGCTGCTTACTAGTACTACTACAAGTAGTAGTGGTGGTAGGGCTTCTACTACTACTTCTAGTAGTAGATACATGCTGTTCCATCCTCAACAACTTCTTGTACTGTTTGAGACAGATGAGAGCAGCAATAAGAAGACCTGACACTAGTAATACTAGTAGTAGTAGTAGTACACCAACCCTCTGCAACAATGGTGGGATAACAATACTACTACTACTTGTACTACTAGTAGTAGTAGTACTAAGAAGAAGAACCACATTTTCCAACAATGGCTGTATTACTATTATTAGCAACAAGAAGAAAGTACTAGTATTACTACTAGTAGTATCTCCGGATACTAATGAGGGGGCTGGGATAATTTTGAAAAATATTCTTGTAGTGYGGCTTATATTATGGTACTATACTTTTTGGTAGCAATCTGGTATGAATTGAGGTAACTGGTGGTAGTACTACWAGTAGGAATTGTGGTAATGGTTGTTGTAAACACCACTTAATACTAGTAGTATTCCACACAATATGCTGGTGGGAGCAATTTTTATTATGACTGGTCCTTCAAGTACAACTTTGCGTATCTGTAGTACTACTAGTAGTACAACTCATACAAAGGTACCTCAGGAAACTAGAAAATGAGAAAATTGCTACCAGGATTGCTACCAGATTGTCACAACCTGGTAGCAACATGGTAGCAATCTGGTTGGGTTTCTAGTTGGATTCTGGTAGCATATCTTTCCTACCACAGAATTTTCCCTTAAATTTGGATTTCTTGAAGCCCCCTCCCTCTAGGGCATCAGCAAGCCATCATTCCTACTATTACTACACTAGCACTACTATGCATTGCGCATCAATTGAAATTGCATTTCACAGGGTGTTCCCAAGGTTCATTTAACATTCCAAATGTTAGAAATAAGGTTCCAAATGTTATTTTAACATAAGAAGAAGGAATGTCACTATGTCACTGGTGTAGGAGGCCTATGTAGATCCCGCTATGCATAATCATACTCATTCTTCATTTGGTGGTAGCACATTCYTTATTTGGTAGCAAGCCAGCATCAAAAACCAATAATCTTGGTCTTGTTTCATGTAGAAGTCCAAGAAGAGGAGAAGGACACCTACTCTTCTAACATTCAGAATGTTAAGTTGAGCATTCAGGATGTTAAATTGAAGCAAAAACTGCAGTACTTGTCATTTCTACATCATAGCCTACTATGCTGCTWACAAATTAACATTGGGAACACGCTGTGAAACATAATTTCAATTGATGCGCAATGCGGAACAAGAGTGGTACTAGTATTTATTGCCTTGTAGCATCATCCTCAGCATGGAAAAATGAGAAATTRCCAGTACCAAATGTTCTGGTTTTCAAATCTTGTTGTATTGCGCAACCCTTACAGTAACATTGTGCCAGTACTACAAAGGTAAGTACTAGTACATGTTGCCGATCAATTGAAACTACTAGTATGTTTCACAAGGCGTTCCCAATGTTAATTTAACATTCTGAATTGAAATGAGTACTTTGGTTTTTGTTTCAATTTGACGTCCTGAATTCTCTGCTTGACAGTTTGAATGTTCCTAGTTTTAAAGGTATGTGCAAGATCCAAAGAATTGTTTTGGGTAGGTAGTGCGCTACCATGTTGAAGAATGCTGATTATTGGAATGCTAGGATCTAGTAGTACATATGGTTCCATTTGCTAAATTAACATTCGGAATGTTAAATTAACAATGGGAACRCCCTGTAAAATGTAGTAGGAGTTTAATCTGTATAAAATTACACCAAAAATTAACGATTTTTTACCCCTCACTACCTGCCTGCTGTAACTTTGGCTGACTGGTTCTAAGCCACTATAGCATCATTTGGCTTCCCAATGACCTGGATCTCTAGTAAGTAATTGTATCAACTTGGTCTGGATGCTTAGTCTGGTGGTCTAAAGTTGATTTTTGATAGAGTTCTGGCCTATTTTCTAACCAGCAGGCAGTCTCCACTGGCCAAATTTGGCCATACCAGCTGTAAATGGAGAACTGCTGGCTCCCCCAAGAAGGCCTATAATCGTGTAACAAGAATGACACATGGCACTGTTCCCAACACTACTACTACCAGGAAGCTTTTCCCCAAAGAACAGCTGCTCTCAGGCCATACCAGAGCAGTTCTAAATGTCATAATACACTGTTTGTGGTCAAAAAGTGACCGAAAACTAGTAGATCTATGTAGGATCAGTACTAAAATACTGGGCCCAAAATTAACCACTATGCTAATAGTAATAATTTTTGGTGTTTGAGTAGAATGCCTTTTTGCCCTGTAGGACGTTGTAGGGTTCATACGGTTAACGCATTTTACTCAAATTAAACTCGTAGTTTCAATTGATCAGCAAGGCGTAGTAACAAAAACTCAGTTCAAAATTGTGATCGACGTTCCGTACGACATCACAACGGCAGAGAAATAATTCAGGATCATTCTGCAGGGTAGTAGTATTGTAAAATGTTGTTGGARATTATTCCGGGTTCATAGCCGATTGCATCTTGGATTTGCAAAACAAAACATTGGAGGCAGTACTAGAAATGCAATTCAACATAGGACGAAGACCCCTTCCTCGTGATTGGGCTCTACCTTACTTCTCCAACACATGTCGCCAGCCCTTCATGGACACATCGTTCATCGTTTCGAACTCTCCAAGCCACCCATTGATGTGGCCGTATCCAAAAGAACTACTTTGAAAGAGAAAAATGGCGGGCACGAAACAGGCTCGGCGATATCCGAGAACAACGTTGACACAGACGAGCATGTAGAACACTACAACAGATGCGGATTTATTTTCATTCCCTACAACGAAAATTCTTTTGCGAACGAGGAATATTTTCTGTCGCTCCCCAAACACTTGCTGAAACTAGCTTGCGATGCCGTTCGGTCAGAAAGAGAGGTTATGATCAGAAGATACACGGAGGTATCGCTCGATGCAGATTTCACTGGTTCCACTGCTGTTGGGGGTCGTAATGTGTTATCGTCACAGTCATCGCCACCGACATCTTCCTCGACTGTCAATTTTATGATAGAGGTTCATGAACTTGATATTCTTCCGAAAAGTTACCAAGAAGAATCACAGTCGTCAAGCTGCACCAGCATCAAGCCCACGAAAAGTTGCAAGCCAGAAAACAAGKCTAACTTCTGGACGCTCGCACAATTTTGGAGAAAAGAGCTAGTAGACTTTATGTCAATGAAAAATTCTCGCTCCAAGTTTTCCATCCTTGCCACAGTCGATGCCATATCTCCCATCATTGCGATGGATCCATCCAATCCGTTTGCGCTGATCGAAGCGTATGACAAAGACAACTCTGACATTACCTGTATCATTGTGATGCATGGTAATCAAGCCATGTTAAATCACCCAGCAATACATCCCTTGGATACACTTCTCTTTCGTGATGTCGTGTACAAGCCATGGTCGGTACCGAATCTTTTGAATTGCGATGGAAATCCAAAGGGTTCATCTGCTTCGACCGTTTTTTGCCACTTAAAAGGACGAATTCCCACACATGTGTTTGTGGCGACAAGAGCCGCTCGTGTATCTTGGAATCACGTATGCCTTGGTTCCCCCCAACAAGATGTGTCCCCCATCCCACATCACTCGCAAGATGGGATTCCAGCAGTAATCACTCCTATGAATCTCCTCACAACACTCCAAGGTACTGTTTATAATGTAGCTACTAGGTCAGTGACTTCAGGTTCTTTGAGTGCAACTGCCATTGATTATGTTGACATGATTCTTCTGGACAAACCTTCTGGCASTTTTAATGACGGCTGCGTTAGTAATGAACTATCGATTGCCTTCCCCGAAGTCAGATCGATAAAGGGTTTATCACAAAATTATCAACCTCGATGTAGACTTTACCTCTCCCATTTTCCGATGTCTACGGCTCTTCAATACAGCCTTCGAATTGGTGCAATGATTCAAGTTTACAACATCCACCTCGTTTGCTTACAGCCCACGTCCAGCGTCAAGTTCGACGCCAACCTGGAGATCAGATGGGTATATGGTACGTGTTTGCGATCGACTCTGGTTTTGTTGAAACATGCCACAAATGAGKTCCCAGGAGCTACTACARAAGAGATCGAAAATCGATTGACTAGAGATCAGCGAAGGAAAGGGTCTGATATTGTCCGAATGCAATCTTTTTCACCACAGCCTTACGACCAGCCTAGTACGCAAATGACTTCTCTGTTGGCTTCGTCGCTACCACCAAGGGATGGAGCTCAGAGGCACGTGAACAATAGTTTCAAGAGTAAATTTCCTTCGATTGGTCCATGTTTGCCATTTCTAAACTATTGCTTTCGGAGAATCGAGCAAAACTATTTAAGCGTCGTTCTGAGCGAACTAGTCGAAGATTGGGAACATCGCAGCTACCAAAGATCTCTGATTCTGCCTTCTGGAAAATGCCGTTTGAAGGAAGATGTGCCCAAAACTTGGATAGTAAATACTTTATTGAACCTTAGTGGACAGAATGGCTTATGCAAGAAGAGAAGAGGGGTTCACAAGAGTCGTGACGCAAGCCTTGTTCGTTATATCGCTTCGAACACGAAACGGAAGAAACGCGTCAGAAGCCCATATGCTGAATTCTTTGATCACCCTTTCACTTCTTATACGTCCCAACAGGGTGACGATGGAATGGATTGTCGAGATTTCCAATGCGGTTGTCACCTTTCATTGTTGGGTCGGGAATACCCTCCATTGGGCCCTTTCGCACTACTTGATTTGAACGAGATCCGTATCGCAAGCCAACGATATTTTGAGTTGCATATTTCAAAAATCTTCTCATCACAATCACAAAACGAAAACCCTTTGCAAAAGCTTCATCAAGGATTTCATGGTTCTATTCATGTTACTCGACATGAGCTGTTCTCTAAGCTTTCAAAGATCAATTTCGGAACGGAAGGCAATAGAGATGTTAAATGTTTTGTAGGGGGCCGCGTTAGTGAGTTGCACACAAATGCTTCATCTGATGTGGCAGCAATTGCAGACGGAAATTGTCAGATCCCTATTGCTCTGCACAAAAAAAGTTCTGATCATCCTAGCATCAACGATTTTATCGTTGGTGAGTTTGACAGCATCATAATATCCTGCTTGTGTCTTAGTAATCTACCAAGAGGATTCACGGAGGATGAAGCTGACGATCCTTTGAGCATTGGTTTTCGGTCATCTGTTTCAAAATCCTTATCGCTTCCGACTCTGAACTCGAGTAACAGCCATCTTGGGGGCAATTGTTCTTTGGTTGCGATCCACGGTTTGTTGTTTGTCACGGCAGTTCAGATGCAATGTCACAAATACCAAATACTTCAAAAGCTTAATTCTTCTTCGACCAAAGATGATGAAATGGGATTAGAAGATGTCACTTTGACTGTTGAGGATTGCCTTGCGACGCAAAACTTCTTTTCAGAAGCTTTCAAACCAGCCAGAGTGATGGGGACCGTCACCCGGTGTCAATTCAATTGTAAAATGAATRCAAATGGCTCCCACAGATGTTGTCGCTTGACGATTTCAAGCTTGAAGAGGGCGGAGTCGAAATGCCTCGAATCCGACAATTCTTGTTTGCAAGCGTTACAAATGAACCTATCAGTTATACCGAATACTGCAAGAATGATCAAGTTCAACGAAGTGTTGGAGGTTGTCTGGCCCGGAGTAAACCTTATAGAAGCTCAGAAAATCTTGGGATCTTCGTTTTGGCTTTTAGGGAATTCTGGTCAGACCTGTGCGTTGACTTTTGGGGGTGGTGAAGATATCATTCCGGGATCTTCGTGCTCAAATTCAAGCGTGGAGTTAAACTTTCCGAACTGTTCACTGCAGTTGACAAAGGAAGGATACACCCGTTCCTTTTGCACCCAAGATCGCGTGGATGCCGTCTTTTTACACCATGATCTCGATATCAAGGGGMTTCAAGCAAAGGGTACATTAAGAGAAAAGAATTCTT
The DNA here is from genome assembly GCA_900660405.1 of Pseudo-nitzschia multistriata. NCBI lineage: Eukaryota > Bacillariophyta > Bacillariophyceae > Bacillariales > Bacillariaceae > Pseudo-nitzschia > Pseudo-nitzschia multistriata. The sequence goes on along the minus strand of CAACVS010000242.1, from coordinate 43,166 downwards.
CCCGTTTTTTTGACTTTGTTGGAGGTTTGAAAGTAATGAACGGAATGCTCCATCAAAGGCTTCATCGTAGATTTATCGCTCGTTCTGCTGACCCTAGCTTCCGTAGTGTTGGGGAGTTGACCACAGAACCTTCAAGTGCGATTCCATTGAACACGGTGTCTGAATTGTTTGAACTAATCTATAAGAGTCTTCGAGAACCAAATTTATCCCACACAACCATGAAACCATCGTTGGTACGACGGATTGCGAATGGTCGTTTTCTGGCTTTAGCATTTTGCCAAGCAGAATGCTACTGTACACGGTGCCTTTGCTCATTGGTGCAGTCCTCGCGGACAAGAGAAGGAGCTCCAGGGAAGACAAAACGAAAACGACAAGAGATTTCTAACGAAGTTAGYTTTTGGCATCTTCCTCATCCAAATGAGCGTTTGCGGGGCAATCATCGCACGTCGAGGTGCAATACATCTGATAGTGTCAACATACGTTCAAAGCTTGCGCCGCACGTGCGATCAGCAGACCTTCGATGTCCAAAAAATGATTGTCCAAAAACTATGTTCGGTGTGAAATGGGAATGCAGCGGCATCTTAGATGATGGCACTGGACAAGCGACGTTGTACGCAGATGGAGATGCTGCGTTGACGCTTTTGGGAATGCCTGTGGCCAAGATCCAAGCAATTGAAGAAGGGCTTTGGTCTCTGCCAGGTGGGAATATTCAATTCATGAAATCGATRCCACCACCTAAGCGCATTCGAGAAAATGTTATCAATATCCTGGCCGCACGAAAAGGAACCGGCACAAAAGACTTGAAGATGACCGATCCGACCAAACTGCTATCTGTGCAAGATCGTGCAATTTATCTCCTCGAGAGACATTGCCGATTATCAAGCCGACCACGTCGTTCTTTAGACTATTACGTACGGTGCAAACCATTGGTGACCAAGAACAATACAAGGATTCCTCACGTACAACACACCAACATCAATTGCTTTCTCCAAGAAAGTGGAAGTCCTACAATCCATCGTGGCCAGCTCGCCAGTTATTCGGTACCGCCACTTAGACTGGAACTAGTTGACTGTGGTGTCAATTCCTTTCAGGGAATCCGCACAAGATTCGATAGACCAGAATCAAATTATGTTTAACAATGCGAATCACCTTGTTGTGGTTAGCTAAATTTAACGTCTGTGCTATACCTTATGATTTTGGTTTCGTCAATACTGTAATATATATATATATATCTTGAATACCCGAAATAATTCCAACCCATTGCAAAATCAAGGTCACGTTACTAATAGTTTCCAGAATAATGAAAGCAGAACAGATACTGTAAACGATCTCCATTTGAAATTCCGCGATGTTTCCTGATGCGAGTCGGAGCTCATCCACCAATCTACGCCTTTTTGAAGCTATCGTATGCCTTGAATCGGATTCGTCTCTTCGATGGAATTTGAACGATTTCTCCAGTCTTGGGATTCTTTCTCTCTGTTGCCTTTGACATGTAAGAATCGAAGGCTCCAAAGTTAGACACGCGCACCTGTCTGCCATCGACTACCCCCTCAACTATTGTGTCGAAAATCATGGTGACGATTCGTTCAGCTTGCGCCAAAGGCATATCGTATGTTGTGGCAACCTCTTTGCTTATCTTGCGTTTGTTTATGTGATTGGAAGTAACTTTGGTAGTGGATTCGGTAGTGGTAGCGGATGTTCTGRAGGTGGCATCGAAASTGGAACTGCTGGCTTCGGGCGTAGGAGTGCCCAAACCGAAAATAGAGATGGATCTCGAAGTTGAGGGAACCAAAGGTGTTCGACGCCATTGTCGCGTTAGCTGCGCTTGGAAGAGATGGTAGATGGACATAGTGATCGGGTGGATTGGCCTTTAATGACGATCCTTGATAGCTATAGGGGTGTAATCTGTATTCGAGACAGGAAGAGGGAATAGGATCAAAGTCTCGATTCACAGATGATTTATTAAAAGCGGCATGGTTGGTGGTATCATTCGAGACGTGAGCAAAGTAATCCAAAGTTAATTAAGAACAACACGTAGTAAGGTAGTAGGAATTTTTCTCAATGGGTCATTGCGTTTCACTGTAGTATGAAATTCAAATCACGGCGCGCAGCAACGCAACGCAAGCGAGCCCCCCAAAATTTTATTACAGTCGTGCCGTACGGTACGTCGGTTCTTTCCAGGAATTACGCGTGGGAACGGTAAAACTTCTCATGCACTAGAAGAAAAAGTAGTGAAAGTACTTCGTACAGTAGTACTTGAACATCAAAATAGAAATCATAGCTTAAGAATGCATTAATAACAAGGTATTAGAACAGCAATTACAGTATTTCGACGAAACCTCGATGTCTACTTGCACTACTACTACAGTACTAGTTGATGAGTACAGTATTTTCGAAGAATCAGAACAGAAATGATCCAGAATGGGATCTACAATTTTTTCGTCGCATCACAATAAGCAATGGTAACAAGCAGTAGTAGTTCTTACCCATAAGCTCTGTCGTGGTAAAAGAAAAAACAGAAAATATGAATCGGTGTTTTATTGAATATTACTTTACTGTACATTTTTTTAAAAATTGCGTGCCTTCTTTGAGCGATGCCTACCGTAGCCCCTCGCCTCGTTTTCTTAACGTTTTCGATCATCGAGGCATGTCTGGCTGAAACGCGTATTCCTTCATTGATGTTGTCCATTGAATTTCCAAGAACATTATGGATAGCATTCTACGGTGACACCGACATCACGACAGGTTTTTGTTAGGACTGGACGACGGGTTTTGTTTCGGACTTGGCAATGGATTTTGTCTTGGACTTGGCAACAAATTTTGCCTTGGACTTAACGACAGAGCTCGTTTTCGACTTCACAACGGGCTTCGTTTTGGAACCCACAGAATGCTTTGCTTCGGAACCCACCGAAGATGTCGTTTTGGAAGTCTCGACCGTCTTTGTTTCGGCATTGACAACAGTTTTGGTGATGGACACACCAAATCCTTTCTTGGGAATCGTCCTCTTTTTAATCGATTTCGTTCTCGGCACACCGTAGCTTGGCTGAATCTTGGGTTTGATTGGCGTCTTCACCTCGACTTTCTTCCAATACGATTGGACCAATTCGTCGAATTCGAATTGTTCGCTCTCTCTCGCGTCCTCGCTATTTTCTGCCGGTGCTTCGGCGGTTTCTTTTTTTTTTGTCGTGCCCTTGGCACTGCGCCCCMTGGGGTCGTTTGCAACAGCAATCGCGGCAGCGTTCGTCCTTGTCCTTTTGCTTTCCAGTTCGCTTGCAAGTGTCTCCGCGGAAGGGAAATCGAAAAATGAATCCCCCTGCAAGCGACACATTTGTTCCGCCGCGTGGTTCTGGGCAGGGGATTCGATGGGAAATAGYTCGGCCATGAACCTCGGAATACCTCCGGAAGACCACCCCGACAGGGCCATGTGYCGAACGATGCCTGCCTTGTCCGCTTCCGTCAGCTGGGAGCGGGCCGCGATCGTCCTCAGAAATTCGATCAACCGGAGCGGCGTGGTCTCGCGGTCCTCGTCCCGTTTCTCGGGGAGGGTCAACATCAGGGCAATATCGTTTTGGTGGAACTCGTTGCAGCCCCGATCCCTGCGGACGGCCAGGAGGACGCGCGCAAGCGTTCGGGCGTGACCGAGGCCGTAAAAGGTATCTTCCTCAAAGACAACTTCTCCGGCTCGAGCTCCTTGGGGTGCCGAGCTCGTGGGATTTCTGGAGTTGTTTTCGGTCGATTTCGATCCGGCAAGCTCGATGCCGGAAGGCCACCTGTATTCCTTGAGCAAGAAGGCTTCTCCAAACCTCGCGATTTCTTGCGCCGAGAGCAAGTCTCTGGAGAGGGATTCCCTAAGCAGGTCCTTGAGGGCAAGAATTCCTTCCCTCGTTTCGAGGCCTTTCCATCGCGGTGAGCGGATGTTCTGGGGTTCGTAGACGATTTTCTTTTGTTGGCTGTTCGTTTCACCGTAGTTGTGGGCGGCAAGGGAGGGGTTGCGGGCCCTCGCGCGTTGCTCGGCGGCGATGTCCGGTTCTTCCAGCTGTCCGAGATAGAGACGGGTGAGGAATTCCGCCAGGTCCGCACCGGACCAGTGCTGGATCGCCGTGCGGAGCTGCATCCCGGCGTGCAGAGGCGATCCGTTGTGGAAAATGGTAAACTCGGCGGCCTGTTGCGGTGTCCACTGCAGGGGGGAGGAGGGATCGTATCCGCCGTGGAATCGGTGGGGATGGAGGTGGGTGGTCCATCGGCCGGCGATGCCACCCCGCTGCCACGGGTTCTTCGGTTCCACAACCAAAAAACAACCATCGCGCGGGCGGTGGTGGTGGCTACCGCTGCGAACCCGATCAGAGGTTTCGCCCCGAAAGGCACGGACGCCGCTCCACGGCAGTAGCCATCCGCGGCACACAAACAAGACCAGAGCGAGGGCTCCGGATCGCGGTGCCATCGCGGGTCGTTTGGTTTCTCGTGATTTGTATGTGGTAATGCGGAAGCTAGGGAACCGGGTGGAGATGCCCTGCCGCACGGTCCTCTCCGGAATACAAAATCGTTTGTTGGCGATTGACCTTCACGCGTTGATAGCAACAATCAAACAAGAGCTCTCAAAAAATCACAGAAGAGCGGAAATAGAAGTTCGAACGACGTACGAGTACCGAACTGTACGTACGGTACATACCTTATGATCGGAGATCGGAGAACAATCGTTTCGACTGAAGATGACTACGTACGGTACGGTAGGTACGCAAAGGTAAGTACAACTTCCGTACTGTATCATGTATCGTACGGTAGTACCATACGGTAGAAAACAACACGTCCACTCAAATAAAAAAGAGCTGTTTTTAAATGTTGCAGTGTACCTGGTAGTACATGGTATCGTACAATTAAACTACGAAGTACTGTGGAAAGTGAAAATACGTACGTACATACCTTACGATACGGTAAACTAATACAGTACTGTAATTACGTAGTAATTAATCTTCAACTCGTAAGAGTACTGTACATGCGTACGTAGTACTCGTACTACTCTTTCTATGCGTCGAAGCTAGGAGGTGGGGACTCGTACGACAGACGGGCGTATCCTCCCAACCCGGGCAAAGGATAAGCAGCACACGGTACCGTACCGTACGACGTACGTACTGTAGACCGTAGACCGTAGATGGAGATCTTCGGGGTTGGGCTTTGGGCGTCGCCTCCTATCTACGAAGTATGTTGGTAAGAGTATGATTCATAGATATAAATACTAGGTCAATTGAAGTAGACAATGACGTGGACCTTGTAATGTGTCAGTGACGTTAGTGGACCTTAAATAATATTTCTTTTCTGTTTTTAAAAATAAACATTGTTCTTTCTTTTTCGCATGGAAAGGAAAGGGTGCCAGATGTTTTGGCAGATGGTATAATCTATTAATCTATTAACTGCACACCACAGAGGGGAGAACAACCCGCTGTCCGAAGTTGACCCTAGCCCCATTACAGTATAGGAAACAAGCAAGGTAAAGGTACAGCCTCTACTCTCAGGCATCGTCCGCTAGCGTTACTACTAAGGAAAGAATTCAAACACAGTGAGGCATCACACGGCACGGTATCACGGCAAGACGGCTTACAGCATCTTTGACAGGATACGGTGATCCCCAAGGGCCCAGGTAGAATAGAAACTGGATAGGAGGAATCGTGTCATCGGCGACGACCCACTGGGTTGACCATTTTGACCATTGACAACAACAACAGCAGGGGCAGCATTGCCAAAAGCAACACCCATCTTGGATCGCATCCTTTCCGGCGCAGCAGTCTCATGAGCGGGTATCAAATTGGCACCCCCTTCTACGCCCACGCGGAGTACGGGGGTTTCGCGAGCGGAAGCAACTYTGTGGATGGCGGCAGCAACAACAACCACAACAACGGGATCGGAATCCAGCCCGGCCCCAATGCCGCGATGAACGCTCCAAACGGCACCGGGGGGATGGCCAGCGCCGCTCCCAGCATTGTTGGTGTCAATTCAATACAGGACGCGATGCAGGCAGCATCGATGCAACAGCAACAACAACAACAGCAACCGCTACCACAGCAACAACCGCAGTCCCTCCTCTACGACATGTCGTCTTTTGACCCGCTGCAAGCCCAGGCCCTGCAGCTGTCGGCTTCCGCGGGACTAACTCCCGCCGATCTGCTGGCAGCCGCCGCGGCTCCCACCCTTGCTTCCGGCCTGAACGGAGGGGTTGGAGGCGTTGGGGGTCCCGTTGGGGGTCCCGTTGGGAGTGCCGTTCCCGTCTCCGCTCCCCAGCCAGTAGTGTCGGTCCCGTCCTACACCCAGCCACCCACCGCGGGGGCGTCCGTGTCGATAGCACGGGCCACGGAAACCAGCCAGGGTCAGCTCCAGCCGATACAGCCGGTGCCCACACCGGCACCCCTTCCCCACGCTCCCGCCCCACAGCAACAGGCACACACACAGGCACACACACAAGAACAAGGAACAGCGCAAGCCCTTGCGCAGTCTATTCCGCACACCCAGAACCACACACACACCACACATGCGAACCCTCATGCCCAAGCCACGGCTGCCCCCGCCACTGCGGCGCCAAACCCATACATTTTTATACAACCCCAGCAAATCGCTCCCGGTGCGGCGCTSTCCACCACGGCCTTTCCGACCGCCCCTTCTCCTGCCGCTTCGAACGCCCTCCTGCTGCCCGCGGCTTCCACAACTGCAGCGGGGGTCCCCGCTGCCGCGTCCCTCGCGGCATCGAACCAGGCGACAGCACAGGCCCAGGCGGCGGCAGTGGCCGCGGCGGCGGCAGGATTCGGAACACACCCGCTCCTGTTCAATCCCGTCTTTTTCTCCGCCGCGGCAGCCCAGGGAGTCCAGGGCCTCGCGGCCACTACGGCGCAGGGACATGTGCTCCAGCAGCAGCAACACCACTCCCAGGTTCCCGTGGCTGCGGCACCCAAGCCGCAGGCACAACAGGCAGCTGCGCTCCCAGCAAACCCGCTGAGCCCACCCCTCATTCTCCCCGCGGGAATCAACCCCCTTCCGGCCGCGCCCGGGCAGCACTCCAAGAAACGCCCCCTCGGGATGAGCATGCCAGTCAACATGGGAATGAACATGGGCATTGGAATGAACGTGGGCATGAACATGAACATGAACGGGATGGCCACGACCAGCGGTGGGCTGATGAACGAAATCTCCTCGTCGGTGGTGTCGTCCAGCACCGTTCCCCCCACTTCGGCAAAAGAAGGCAGCAACAAACGACAGCGCCAAACGAAAAAGACGACCGGCCAAGAAGGAATCCCCGGGCCGGAGGATCCCGCCGAGAAACGAAGGTACGAGCGGAACCTAAGAGAACAGCAACGGTCTTCAAAAATCAGCAGCCAAATAAAGGAATTGCGGGAGGTCTTGGCGGATTGTAACGTCCCCTTCAAACCCAACAAATACTCGATACTGCTTAAGGTTGTTGAATACATTAAACAACTTCAATCGAGGGCCATCATGCTGGATGCAGAACACCAAAAGCTGATCACCACCGTTCGCCAAACAAACGAAATGATCGCTAGCGCCGCGAATAACAACAGCAACAACAACGCCATGTCGTCCACCACGGGTGGTGTTACCGACAACGAATCGTCGGATGCCACTTGCCACGACGCCTGGCAACACGGGAGAGAGTCCAACCAYGGTCGAATGCGCGGCGGCGACTCCGAACTTTGCTTCGTAAAGGGCATCGACTACCGGAGCATATTCGAGCAGTGCCCAACTGCCTTTGGAATTGCTGCACTCGACGGGAGAATCCTTGAATGCAACGTGGAATTCCAGAACTTGCTGGGGTACAACACCCGGGAGGACCTCCTGAAGCAATCCCTTTTCAACCTGGTCCACAATCATCAAGATATTTTTCGAGCCATGGCGCAGATGCTCAAAACCGCGGAGGAACCGACGGTACCACAGACCCAACAGCAACAGCAGCAGCAACAATCACAGCAATCGCCTACCCAAGCGCAACACAACAACAACAATAGCAACGGTGCCAATCCTTCCACCGTCGGTGCTCCTACCCCTGCCGGCACGGCCCCGGTCAACGATGGTTCCACCGCCCGCGTTGCCGATCAAAACAATAACAGCAGTAGCAAGTCGATGGATATATTTTGGACGGGGCCCGTGACATCGAAGCAAAACGTCAAGGTAAGATCTTGCACATTTTTCTGTGTTTTATTTTGTGTGTTTTCTTTGCTGTACTGTAGTTTATACCGCGGCGCGGTGTTGCCTTCTAGATTGTGATATGGAAAACCAATGTCTCACGCGCTTCGTTTTTGGGTTCTTACCTCGTCACCCCCGAAACCATGCAAATTCATCCTTTCCACCGTTAGCTGTCGATGAACATAACGCTTACGGCCGGAGACAACGGGACTCCAAAGTTTTTTAGCTGTGCCTTGACACACTCCGCCTATTGATGCAGCGATGCACTTTCAAAACCAACGCACGCTATGCTTTCAAACCAACAGCTTTCGAAGAAGGGAACAACCAACAGATATTTGAATCTACTACGCGTGAAAACAAACGATGAACATACGATTCGAGGGATCGGGGTGGTGTTAGGAACTCCTCGGTGTCTGTTTGTCTCATGGATTGATTTCTGGTTTGGTACCGGGGACGGGACGGTGTCTTACGGTAGGGGAACCCTTGTCGTTTTACAGCACAATACAGTTTTCGAGCGCGGCACGACAAGGCACACCGTGACACGTTAGCATTGCCCWAAAATGTTAAACATAGGTTTTATGACAATCGCGATCGATTTGGACATCGCACACGTACAGCATGCCGAATATTGTTTCCGAGTCTTGGTGGGCCTTTGAAGATCTCAGTCGTTCGGATCTTTTTSGATTCGTTTCGGTTTTTCTTCGCAAATTGCACTAGTATCGTAGCATCAAAACGCCGAGAAGGAAGCGGAGGGAACTTTAGAAACAACCCCACGAAGTAAGCGTACGGTAGGACAAACCACTAGCGGCGGAACAGTGTTTGCTCTCAGTGGTCCACGGTAGAACCCGGCTGTCGTCATTGATAGTGGTCTTCGTTGGTCGCTGCAGAGCCATGCCTGGTAACTTTTTCAGTAATAATATACGCATAGGATGTTGGGCAAGTACGTACCTCTTCAACGACCAGGTGCAAAGGGCGGCTGTCATCCATTCTTCCTGGACCGATACAAACTGATGAGTTTTGTGCTATTTGATACTACCTCCGTTCAAAAACATTGGTTCAGTTTGAACCTCTCGACTTGGATAAGCTCAATGCCAATGTTTCTTCTTTTGTTGGTCGTTGCTTTTAATAGTATATACATTATTTTTATACTCCTGTGAAGTACKTCCTCCGTTTATCAATGACTGTCCCATGATTCCTTTGCTGTCTAGATATGATTGAACTTTCTTTAAAGAAGGGGTTCTGAACTTTAAATTAACGTTCTGAATGTTAGTGTTAATGTTCCGAATGTTAAATTTATCGTGTAGGCCTACGTAGATCCTAGTAGTATCCACATTCTTCATTCGGTAGCAAAACAGTCTTGCACAACAGTGAGGCAACCAGTTAATGAATCCCCTATCAATGGAGAAAGCAATGGAGGTGCAAGGTAGCACACAGTTGCTGTAGTACCTCTCCTCCTATCACCAGTGGAGATGCTAGGTGGTGATGCCCCTCCACTTACGAGCATTGGGTCAGCACTTGAGGTGCAAAAAAGAAGCTCATCTTAGTCAGTTGAATGGAAAGAAGGAGAATAGCAAGGATCAGAGGAAATTTGGTGGGAGGTGCAGTGAAATTATGAGTGAAATCAACACGTGAAATTATCATGGGGGACATTTATGCACATGCACTTTTGAAAAAAAATATTCATTGCACCACTTGAAAACTGCATGCATCCAGAGCCCTTATTTGGCTCCTCTTTGCAAGCCAAGAATATGACTGCAGAAGAACAACATTCCTGAAATAAACACTTCTTATTGCTTGATAATGTGCTTAACACTGGCTTCCAAGTATTGCTCCAAGTCCTGTCTCCTTCAAATGACTGGAATAAACCTTTCATCCGGTAAAGTGAAATTCATATGCTAAAAACAGTTCTCTTTGATTAACTCAGTGACATTGAGTAATACCATACCCTTAATGCACTTACTGTTTGTGTGATACTACACTCTTGTGAGCATGATGTGGATGTTTGGGTGAGGTACTAGAGTCATGTCAGTGCAGCATCTCAAGATTACCATGGTGAGGATAATCTCTTTTGGAAGGACATTTATGTGGAAGGAACCCTACTAGTGAGGCCAAGACAGTCCAGCAGGAGTCAGTAGAAATTTTACACAGCTCTATGGTGCAAACAATAGTACCCCTCATTTGGGTTTGCAACTTCAACCAGTCTCGCTTTCAAAAAAGAAACTATTGCTGCCAGTCAATGAAATTTGTAAGTCAGAGTGCTTCCAATCTTTCCAACAAGCTCACTTTTCTGCTCACATTTTGATGAGAACTAAGATCAGCTCAATAAAATTTCTGTACAAACACTGTCAAGCACTTCCTCTGTCCATGAATGATTGTCCAGTTTGTACCTCTATGCTTGGAATAAGCTCAATATTTGGGCAATCTGAATGCTTCTTTTTGTGTTTAACTGATCTATTACAAATGTATACAGTTGTGAAGATTTCATTGAGTGAAAGTGTCTGACTTACTTCCAACAATAGCTCATTTATCAGGGTGTAGTTTGGCATATAAATGTGATTTTACCATCAGTTGGCTCCACCGGTCATTTAAAGACTCAACCAACAGCTGTAGAAAGCCAAGAGTAAGAGCTTTATCATGACATTCTTATCTTACTTATTGTGAAGGTTCCTGTGCGGTCATTCTTGGTCACTAGAGAGTGCATTTTACTGCTTGGGGAAAGCAGTTTTCATGTTGGTTCTTTTTTTGACCAAGCTCTTTGTTTGATCACACCTCCAAATTCACTCTTTGATCATTGTTTCATTCTACTTTTTTGCTTTCAACTGACTAAGACTGGCTTCTTTGTACCTCAACTAAGACCGGCTTCTTTGCACCTCAAGTGACTCACCACAAGGTGCTACCGCAACCACAGGATCCATCAACTTGCCGGCAGTTGCTCTTATTCCATTGTCTCCACTCTAAAGGGATCCATCAACTTGCCTCGTGCCTCTGTTGTCTCCACTCCCAAGCTCCATGGTAGTACTACTTGGACGGTCATAGATGGACAGAGGAAGTATAAATACACTACAATGAAATACTTGCTACTACTAGTAAGGCACTTGTTATGTACTAACTACTGCCAACTATACTTCAGAAACTTCACCAATCACTGGACCAACAACTAATCCCTTCACTCCCTCCAGCACATCAACTGGCATATTTAGCAACTCTCTCCTCTTCAGTCATCCCTGCAAGGCATGTTAGGGCAACAACTTGTTGCTGTCTTGCTCTCTCCCTTCCTTAGTATCCAGTGTCCCTTATTCCTCCAGCTCATCATCATCTTCTTCTACTATTTGCCCTACATGGGTTACCTTTGTCAGTGATAGCAAAGCACTCATTCTTCGACTCCAATCCAGATGTRAATATACWGARRYATACGCCAATGCTACCCTAGCACCAGAATTTGACTTGATTGAACAGATTTTTCAGACCCTTCAGATTCCTTTCATCACATACTCCTTTTCTCGGGTGAAAGGCCATCAGGATGACAACACTGACTTYGATCGCCTCCCTCTGACCGCCCAACTGAATGTTGAAGCTGATGGTTACGCTGGCGATTTTCAAGCCCAGATGACTACGTCAAATTTTATTACACCTGTRCTACCTTCTTGCCCAGCAGTTCTCCAGATCCAGTCTTGCTCCGTTACCAGCCAATATAAGAAAGCTCTTACGGATTCTCGTTTAATCCCCCAATATCATACATATCTGAGGGATAAGAACCAGTGGACTCAGCAAGTTATTGCTGATATTGCCTGGAAGTCTCTGAGCATTGC
>CAACVS010000242.1:10372-30911 GCA_900660405.1 Pseudo-nitzschia multistriata | reverse complement strand
TGATGATGATGATGATGATGATGATGATGATACATGCTCTGTCTGGAGGGTGATACAGGTCCTCCTCCTCCCTATGATGGTGGTGGGGTTGTTCGTCTTCTTTTGTTTTGCATTTTTCATGGTCAGAGGAGTAATCAACAAGCCACAAGAAGAAAAGGTCCGTTGGCAAAAAAACCTATCCATATACACATCTCCAGATAGAGAAAGAAAAACCCTTTTGGACTAACGGACTCTCTGATTCTGACTGGTCCTTTGTTAGCATTAACAAGCAACAAGCAAAGCTTGCTGCTGGTAAAAAAAAAACGGCCTGTTTATTTGTACTTGATTCGATCCACACTTTAGGGTTCGTACCTCGTACCGGTACCGTAAATTAGAAACCACGGCTATGGCACGCGTAGGGAGCGAGAAGTTGAGTCGCAATTGTCGAGCAAGAATGTGTCGTCGTCTCTCACCTCTGACGTACCCTGTTGTTGTGGAAAGAGCGTATTTAGTTGACTCTGCAATTGTCATCTGTTGAGGTCGCGCTCATATAGTCAGAGAACATTCACATTCGCACGAGACAGCTGCAATGTATTGACGTGTCTCTTGTTCCATTTGCTGAATGTTTCCCTTAAGTGTTTCAAAGTGAAACTCGTGTYCCAAGAAAACACGGGAAGTTTCGATATATATTTTTAGSTTCGAAATATACGATCGTCTACATTTCTAATTTTCTCCAAGCCTCCATTCTCCTTTTTTTAACACGTAACATTTAGTGTTAAATAAGCATGACCAGATTGGGCAGGAGGAGCAGATGCTAAAGTTCATAACTGAACTTGAGTTCAAACGTTGAAGCTCCCATAGTACGATGAGGCAGCAAGGATCTACTTCCTGTACAAGGGATACTTCCCAAACGAGTGAGTGAWCTGTACTACCCAAGTACGCCTCTCTACTGTACCGCCAGCGGGAGACTGCAKCAAGCGAACACTTGAACAGTCTACAACTGTATTCCAGAGCGCTTTGACAGTCAACTGTATTAGCACAAGAGCTGAATCAATCTGCGTGTGATTAGCACAAGAGCCGAATCAATTTGCGTGTGTAGATCAACAAGTGCAAAAGGTTACGGGCAATATTAGATACACAACAATCTTGCGTTTACTTTCCATCAGACGAAACAGATATTAAGAGCAACAGAACGGCCAAAGGCAACATATTGAAATACAGAACTCAACAATCCCCGAGAGACCGATATTTCGCATCGAGAAATACTAGTAAAACCGAGGGAACTTATCACTTATCTGTCTAAGCACAAGAGCCTAGCAGGTGCGACAGCGAACTCGATTTGGTTGAATTTGGTTTGGTGGGAGGATTCATACTGTAGCACTAGTTTAAGTCCACGTTAAAAGAACAGAACGTGAACAGTATGGACGAATTTCAATTTATTGAATCGCTAGATGCGCTGCTGGCCAGTGAGGCTATGGACGAAGCAACAACCGCCGCAGGAGTAGAACTGGCAAACCAATCCTCGAACGCATCGATGAGTTTGCCAATGAATACACATCTGCATTCGTCTACAGAAACGGCTCCTCTGCAGGGGCAAGGAATATTCGGGATGAATTGTACCCTTGGTGGAAGCAATGCGAGTTGCAATTGGTTGGGAGTTAACGAGGCTAATACAAGCGACAATGCAAATAGTACGAAGACTAGTAACAACAGCAATCCGAATCCGTTCTCGATGCCCATGCAATCTCCAACGAGGATGACGATGATTAGTGAGGCACCGTCCATCGCCCCACTGCATCACTTTCAAAATTTTGCATCTGCAACTGGAACTGCACCTACAGCTATTAATCCATACGTGGAACAAATTCCCTCTGGTGCAACAAGTCTTACAAGCACAAACAATACGAATTCTACGATCGGAACTATCGATGGCGACAACACTTTAAAAACAGGCCTAGGAACAATTCTACCGTCTTCGACCCTGACCAATCCCATAATATCGCAACCGACGACCACGGCAGCGACCTCGACCAATGCATTACCGAATGCAGACCCCTCGGGAGTAGCATCCATTTGTTCCGCCAACTCTAGAAATTCTGCCAATTCACGAGGTTCTTCCCATGCTTCGTCCTCGAAGAGGAGAGGTTCGAACAAGGGAGGCGGCGCAGACAAGACATCCGTATCGTCTCGCAAGCGGTCACGAACCACCACGGCCGTTTCGGAGAGCGAGGACGATTGCTCTCGCAGAAGACAGGATCGAAATCTTAGGGAACAACGGCGCTCTCAAAAGATTACGCACCAGATTGATCAGCTTCGAGAGGTCTTGGCGGCTGCGAGCGTTCGATTCAAACCCGACAAGTACTCAACGCTGGTGAGCGTAGTTGAGTACGTGAAGCAATTGCAGAGACGATCAACTATGCTTGATCAGGAACACAAAAAGTTGCTGGATACAATAACTAGAACCAACGAAATGGTCAACGAGCCATACCTTCAAAATTCAGGTGTCTCTGCCGCTTCTGCGATAGCTGGCGGCGGGGGTAATAATCCTGGGATGGGCAATAGAGCGGAGAACGCCCAGCCAGACTCGGCCTTGTCCGGAGGGGCTGGTGCTACCAACAGCAGCAATTCGAATGCTGTTAGCGGCGGTCCGAATGATATTTTCAACGAGGACGAACTAGTGTTTGTACGCAATGTAGACTACAAGTCTATTTTCGACAGATGCGGAATGCCGCTAGCCGTGGCAAGCATTGATGGACGACTGATTGACTGCAACGCTGAATTTGTGAAAATGACCGGGTTCGAACGAACAGATCTTCTGCCAGCGGAACAACAGCAACATCGTAAGCAGCCAAGTTCTGCCATAATAGCGGATGACGTTGGTTCATCACACTTGTCGGGCGCCGTTTTTCCTGACGCAGCATCCAGTAGCAGCAACGGCAACGACAGCAGCACGGGCATAGAACAGGATCCGAAAACACAGACCAGTTCCGCGAAAGCATCCCAGAACGTGAATGCTGTTAGGAACTTTTCCCTATTCAACCTGCTGAGTCGGAACCATATGGAAAAAGTTTTTGTCTCTCTGAGTGAAATGTTAAAAAATCCACCGAAAGAAGAGTGTGGGACAGGTTTCGTATCGAGCGCCGACTACTGGGCGGGCAACGTCAGACTCAGKCGGAATACACATTTGGAGGTATGTTATGCAACGTTACTATGCCATGGTATGCTTCATGTTGTGTTGCATGTGCATTTGTTACATGGGTTTTGTCACTGAACAATACTCACACACACCCCTTTCAATTGACTTATGATCGTCACGTCTTTTATTCCGCAGGTGCGAATGAACGTTTCGCTCGTCAGGAGCCCTCAAGGTCGCGCCAAATTTTTTGATTGTTCCCTCACACCGGTGGAACCGGTGTGATCTTATGACTGACAAGAACTACAACACTCACACACACCATTCGTAGCAAGCTGATCTCTAGAAAGAAGAACTCTCCCTACCCAAAAAACAAACACTCGAAGAGCTCAGTTGAGCACAGCGCTCCAGGCGTGGTATGCAAGTGCCATGTAAACTACCACTGCGCTGTTACGTTCCTCGGAATACTGAACTTTCTGATGAAAGATCTCATTTTCCTTCATGCTATTCATACATCGTATGACATTTCCTCAGCTTCTTTCCTTCAAGAATTATACTATTCCAAGGCCACTCTTTATTACGGGAACTTCGCTTAGTAACACTGAAAATGATCAGTCCGAAGCTTCCCCCCTTTTACTCACTCTGAAAGTGACATCGGAGAATTCCCTGCACTACTGTACATTTTCGACTCGGCAGCAATCATCTTCGACGTCATTTTCTAACTTCAGTCGCTGAAGTCCTGTTTCCTAGTACATCGACGATTTTACCGATAGGCAAAACGATACAATAAGACGATTGATTGAATCAACCAAAACCACATTTCGGGTTCGTCTTGATACTCTTTGAAACAATTTACGAGGACTCTGAAATTCATATTAGCTAGTTTTTATTTTTTCTAAACCTTTAAACTATTGCCCGTAGCGTCGTTTTCTACCTTTCGCATAGTTCTGGATGACATCGATGAGGTCGGTCTTTTCCATGGCGGGCCACGGTTTGTCTACAAAGAAAAATTCTGTATATGCMAATTGCCATAGCAAAAAGTTGCTTATCCGTAACTCCCCACTGGTTCTTAACATAACATCCGGATCACCCCCACAGTTATGAGTTAGCAGCCGCTCTCCAATAGTTTTCTCGTCGATTGTTTCGGGGTCCAGTTTCTCACGCAGGACATCGTCCACCAACAATTTTGTCGCCCCTACGATTTCGCCCCGACTACCATAGCTCAGGCAAATGTTCATGATCATACCATTGCAATGCTGAGTCTCGTTTACCATTCGCTTCACATTCACCCGAACGTGCGCTGGTATCTACAACCGAATACAATCAATTCCATGCGATGGAAATATGTATAACAAACGAAGGGAGAAAAAGATCTATTGAGAAAAAAGTTGAATCCAATCAATAGAATCGATCAAAGTTTCCTACAACCAAAGGCGATTCAAATATGATCCATCAAATGCTAATTATTGCACGATCTGCAATCCAAAACCCGTCCAAAGCAGAACGCAACACGACGCGACGCGACGCAACACAAGAGTAATGCTTACCTTTTCGTAATCCGTTGACAAGACCATGATTTTGATGTTTCGCTCAATCGCTTCCATCCGTAATTCGTCGCAATATGTTGCGAATATTTGCATGAGGGAAGCAATCTCAGCGGGGTCTCGTTTCCAGTTTTCGCTCGAGAAGGCGAAGACCGTCAAGACGGCAATGTGTTCGGCCATGCACCACTTGGCGAATTCAACCAGCTTGGAACTCCCATCCCAATGGCCCCTTGCTGCACTTCCGTACTTGTTTTTTCCGTAGCGCCGATTTCCGTCCATGATGACGGCGACGTGCTTCGGCACTTGTTCGAGTGGGACACCGCTTTCTCTCGAGGTTCCCTCGTCGCTTTTTAGAAATTTACGTGTGTTGGATTCCCGGGCTTTTAATCCCGTGTTTGTAGATGTATCTATAGAAACGTTGTTTTCCTTGTCGTTTGCGATGCTTCCGCATTTTGATACATGCGCACCACTGTGAGCTGTGCCATCACTACCGCTAGCGACAAGCAGACAATCCGTAGGAATTTCCTTTGTCGACAAAGATGACGGCAATGACGAC
The DNA here is from genome assembly GCA_900660405.1 of Pseudo-nitzschia multistriata. Classification (NCBI taxonomy): domain Eukaryota; phylum Bacillariophyta; class Bacillariophyceae; order Bacillariales; family Bacillariaceae; genus Pseudo-nitzschia; species Pseudo-nitzschia multistriata. Next base: position 25,699 of record CAACVS010000242.1, on the reverse strand, counting down.
AATGACGACCCCTTCGTTGCAAAACATCTTCTTGTGGAAATGTCCTCCCTTGAAAAGCAGCGAGATGCAACAAGACAAAACCGGAACCAAAGAAGAGATATCCGCTCCCCCAGATTCCCGAGATAAACGTGCAGTATTCCTCCCCCTTGTTTTGGCTGTTGCTGTGGTCTTCCGGTTTCGATGGTTCGTAACGACGACGATTGCTGCCACCTTCCGATGAAATATCCGATCGTTATACCCAGCGTCAACGGAGCCATCACCAACAGGATCGGTTTGGCACGATATGATCTGTTGATATTGTACGCCACGATTTTCATCCAGCGCAGGACCAGCCTCCATATGGGTTTGTTTTCGGGATACAGCTCATGACAGGACGCCATATGATCCAAATTCAACAAAACCGGGGAAGAGCACTGGTCGCTTGTATTGCCAAGGATTTCCGTGGCATCGGGGTGATCGTTTGCATTGTAATCATTTCCGAAACCATCGGAATAGGCATTGGCGTAATAGAAAGCTCTGTGGATTGCCGACGACGGTTCATCAATGAATGCCGTTCCGACGTTGTCGATACCGACACCACCCATTCTAGTCGATAATTTTGATGCCGCTGGTTGGAAACTCGTTAGCTCGTTATATTGTCAATGGCTGAGGTGATTGAGCCGTGTTCAGTGCGATGCCAAGATGCCTTGTCGGATGGAAACTCCTTGCTTCGGTACGAAGTAATGTTTACAACGAAGTATTAGTTATGAGAAATTCCCAACCAAAAGCCGAGACAACGGTACGTAGTACTACTTGAGGAAGTACCTTGTAAGCGGGTACGGGTACGTACGTACTATCTGCCGGTATTGTGAGAAACAGTATGTTATTGGTGGTGGGCTGGATTTGGACGGTCACTGGTAATTGGTGACCGTAMCGGTACGAGTACTTGTACCGTAATTCAACAGGTCGCGTATTGAGAGTCCGGTACGTAGGAATCCTGTAGGGGCTGGATAGCAGATGGCGATGGAAATTCTGGAAACTGTGAACGAAGTTCTGATGCCCGACAGTGATGCCGTGTGTTGGAAGTGTTCGATACTATACTTTCACCAACACGGTGCAAAGCTTACCCATCGGAAGGCATTGATTACCATTTTGTGAAAGAACCAGAACAGACTCCGTCGCTGCTCCAGTAATTACAAGTGCTTCATTCGTTATACTACCTCAGAGCACGGCGAGGTTCCCCACCTCGAATCTGGAGTGGACATTGCTTGGTCATGAGGCGGCACACTCACGATTACCAACACCAACACCATCAAAGGGCGGGTCGACCAAAGAAACTAATTTCTATATATCGATTACACCCAGCGAGATTAGCCTGTCTGATAGCGACCGTTGTCTGCGTCTCGTTCTCCTTCGTTTMCTTGAAAACGATAACATCACCGCTAACATCTAACGACGACAACAGCAGCAGCAATAGGAAGCACGTTTTCCCATTCCATAAAGGTGCAAACGACAAAGCTCATCGATTAGCTATCATTATTCCATTCATTGGCGAAGGACCAGAGGCAATCCCATCCTATCTCCAGATCTTTTGCGACACGGCGGCTGGGTCGGCCGGTCTCGTGGACTTTCTGATTATCCACGATGGTGTTTTGGGGGAAGGATCTTCAGCTTCCTCTTTTTCTTGCCCGGACAATGTCATATTCCATTCCCTGGAAACCATGGAAGAATTTTCTCGCGCCTTGGTAAAAGTCACGGACGGCATACCCGAGGACGAACTGGAACTGGGTGGATCAAAAGAAAAACTCGCGGGGATCCTGACCAAATTGATTCGAAAGTATCCATACGTAATGGTAGAATTCAAACCGGCGCTGGGACACGTATTCGAAGAGTTTCTGGAAGGATATTCGCACTGGGGATACTCGGACTTGGATATTTTGTTTGGAGATTTGGAGCGGTGGATCACGCCCGACGAACTTAATGATTTCGATATCGTCACGTATGGATTTGGCGACCAAGACAAGGTATATCTCAGAGGGCAGTTTACGTTTCACCGAAACGATCCGGAAAGAATTAATCAGCTGTGGCGAAAATGCGACTACCTATCTCATATGGACACGCGTTTCGCAAACTTCCTGTCGGGCAAGGAAAAATTGAGTTTGGAATCCGCCGAAGGATGCTATTCGGAAGCGATTCTTAACACCGACGACATCAAGGTAAAATACGCTGTCAAGGCCTTTACGGACGTGCAAACGAAAGACACCGCATACACACACGGCGTATACGTGACTACGGGGACGAAAAAGGACAAAACCGTTATTTACAAAGCTGGAAGTGATCACCCAGAAGAATTGTTGACTCTGCCGAGGAATTGGTTCGAGAAAAAGGGATCTCTCTATGCAAATTCCAACGAAATGCTGTACAGACCTGTGGGGAAACGGATTCCATTATCACCGACAGTCCAAAAGGAAGACGTCAAGTGCATGCACTGGGTCAAATCAAAATATCAGTCAAAGCTATGCATCGACAACATTGATTCGAACGATACCCTTTATTGGATCCACGGACAACTCTACAAGGAAAAATTCGAAATAGCGAAGATGCCCGGAAACATTATGACGGCTCCCTTCTTTCATTTTCAGGAATGGAAACGTTACTACCGTAAGGCACAACTCGGTGGATTTCAGCGGAATGGACCTTTCACGGGCTTTGTTTTGACCAAGGAAGGAATAGTGCCAATCTATTCTACTAAGACGGACAACAAAAATCGCAAGCAATTGAACAAGGCCGTGGCAAATACTTCCCCTCTCGGTCACTCCCTCTTTCAGTGGCAAGATGCCAGACGCAAAGACCTTCCTCGGCGCTTGTACTGCTTGCAATCTGCCCCAAGAAAAAATCCATCCACCACAAAATGCAAATTCATGACTTCATGGTGGGACTCGGATAACGTGGAGATCCTTTCGTGGGCCCCGGCGTGGTCTACGGTGGATATTGATTCAGAAGTCACGATGGCCATAACGCTACAACTTCATGCCGATCAAGTGCACGATGCATCTGCAATGCAGGGTTTCTACCGGATTTTAGAGCTCTACCTCAACCACTGGCAAGGTCAACCGACCGTGATTGTGGTTCACGTAGCCGGAGCGACTCCTGACTTCATTGCTACGATGAAGACGAAACTTGGACCCGAGTCGGACTTGACCAACTTTGGGATGGATACCGTTCTGGTTGGTGCCATTTTTAGTGAAAATCTGGACACTTTCAGTCGAAAAGCCTTGATGAACATGGCGATTGATGCGTCCCCGACAAGATTTGTGACGAGTGGCTACGAACTAGAAAGAGGCATTGTCCCGTCACGAGAAACTGTGTATCTAGTCCATCGAACAGCTCAAGTCCACAAGGATTCTCAGGGAGCTGTTTATGCCATTCCCCAGTTTGGTCTCGTGAAGGGAGATCACGACTTCACCGCGAAATCATTGGAAGAGGCACGTTCGGATGGAAACCTCGACTCGGTATCTAAGTTGGAAGATAGCGAGTGCGTAAACGATATTCCTACTCGAGAAACGGAGGGGGGCGAGCCGTTCGAAATGATCGAACAGCTTTGGTGGCAACTGATGCAGCAGCACGATGAGGACGAGAGATCTCAGAACGAGATAACTATCGAGGACCATGCGCTAGCCCTCGAAAAAATTCAGTCAAGACTTACAGGCCTTCTCACAGAGAAAGAACATTACAATCTTTACACTCAGGATACGTCGCCCATCCTTCTGTTTGATAATCTTGGTCCCCGCGCGGGGATGATCACGTCAGACATGGTGAGGGAGATCGATGAGTTCGGCGGGAAAATGTGCTATAATACTATGCGCTTCTCGCAAATGGCAACACTTGGGTATCAAGTCAATGTTTTGACCGGTGCCTTTGCGATATCGATACCTGCATTGCGAAATGCAATAGGCGATCCTAGCAGAGGCCCGAATGGTGTGTCCCGCTGTGACGGGTGTTTCTTTTTCACGAAAGAAAGAGAACACGAAGATATACTAGAGAATATATCGCTAGAAGAAAGGCAAAGACCCGCCAAAATCTCGATTCTGTGGGAAGAATCTATCCAATAATCATAATGCAAGAAAAAGTAACATTTCTTGACTATCCGTATACCGATTTTTACTAGACTTTTTCTCCTTAGCGCTGCAATGTTTGCGGAAGCGAGCTAATTCGGTCCCCGATCAATTTTTTCGCACGATTTCTTCAGCCATTTCATCGCAGGGCTGCCGGCCTCGAGAAGGGGGCTCACTTTCTCGAAAACAACCTCGTGATAAGCATCAAGCCAATCTAGCTCCTTGGTTGTCATCAATTCTAAGTCAATCAGGTTTTTCTGTATGGGAATTAGGGTAAGCTTCGCAAATTTCAAATATTTCTTTTCTGCCGATGTTTCACTCTCTTCCTTGGGTTCATTATGCTCGGGGTTGACGTATTGCATCTCAAGGAGATTTTCGATCCTGATCCCGAAAGCGCCATCCTTATAGTAACTTAAATCCCATGACAGMAATAGAAATTAAGTTGAGTACTTTCAAATCCAAACGTATCAGTGCGCGTTTTGAACTAAAGAAACTTACCCAGGTTCGTTACTAACCACCATCCCGTTCTTCAATCCCTCTAAGTTTCCGAACCTTGGACTAATCGACATAGGGCCCTCGTGAACGTTCAACGCCGCGCCGACGCCGTGACCTGTACCATGCCCATAGTCAAGCTCTCCTTCCCATAAACTTTGCCTTGCCATTACATCAAGGACAAAACCTGGTGTGTTCTCGGGAAATATCATCGTGTCAACTCCAATGTTGCCCTTAAGGACACGAGTGAAGATCTCCTTGAATCTATCGGTTGCTGTTCCAAAGTGCCAAGTCCTAGTTACGTCAGTCGTCCCATATGTGTATTGTCCCCCAGAATCGATCAAAATTGGCTCTGAGGTGTTCAAATACTTCATGAGATCCCCCGGTTTGGCACTGTAATGAATAATTGCAGCATTGCTACCAACTCCGGCAATGGTTGGGAAAGAGCATTCTAGAAAACCCGGTTGCTCGGCTCTATATGCGGTCAATACTTCATCGATTTCTACTTCGCTAACAGATTCGCCTTGTACAACAACTTTATCCTCCAGCCAGGCTATAAATTTTGCCATTGCAGCCCCATCGACTATGTGTGCTCTACGCATTCCCTCCAATTCTTGTTCATTTTTACACGCTTTCATTGGAGTGATAGCGTTTTGAGAGTTAATCAAAGCCTTTTTTGGAATGACACTCACGAGGGCCAAATTTGATCGAGACTTGTCAATCCATACCTTATTGTTCGAGTCTTTCTCGTTAGCGTGTTCTTTGATATCTTCTACAATAGACTCATACGGCTTCATCGTAACTTCGGACAAATGTTCTTGAACATCAGCTGATTCAACCTTGCGTTCGTCGCAATACAAATAGACATCATCCTTTGTAACAGTCACATAAGCGATTCCTACGGGGCAAGTGTCGACATCTCCCATGCAGCGAACGTTTAGCAGATACGCAACATCGTCCAACGTACAAAAAACAGCCATTGTAGCCTTCTTGGTTTCCATTTCTTCCCTAATCTTCGAAACTTTGTCTGCCACCGACACGCCAGCAAACTCCAAGGGGTGTACTCGGAAGGGATTGTAGGGAACTGGTGGACGTTCGTCTTCCCAGATAGGATCTACAAGATTGTCGTAACATGGCACCAATTCCCCGATTTCCAAGCTCTCGTCGTCTAATTCTTCCTTCGCGACCTTCTTCATTCCTTCCTTGAATTCGTCTGCAAACGAAGATGCGAATACATAGGGATCGATTCCCACTCTAAGCGGTTTGACCTCTGCTTTATGGCCATTGGTGGTTGCCGCCTCTTGCTCCTTACCGGCCTTCTTACTCAAATACTCAACGATGGTTGGTACCTTCGGCTGCCCTTGTTTGATGAGACTCCAGAGCGACGAATCCAATTGCATATTGGCCTCGTTCCAATACCGCGAGTCGGTCCAGAGCAACGCTTCTTCTTTCGTAATCAAAGCCGTACCTGCAGATCCACCGAATCCTGTCAAGAACTTCCTCCGCATGTAAGCGGCTGGAGCATATTCTAGAAAGTACGCGTACCGCATCGCATCGAGGATATGAAAAATAATAGTAAGAAAACGAAAGCCATAGAGTTTCAGTTATACAACGTGGGATGCGATATGCTAGGATTTTGGGCGTTCCGGAATTCAATAATAAACTTACCACTCAAGTGCGGATCGTCAGTTGGAACGAGGTAACAATCAAGTGACAATTCTTCCATTCTTGCCCGGAGTAATTCCAGTTTCGAAGCTGATGTCTTGGACGAGGTCATGGCGCCCGAGTCTTGTGCCTGCTCTGTGCTCGTTGCACTATCAGTCGACAATCGAGTTGCTTTAACGGAGATCGAATTGGAAGAGAGTGGCGACGAAGATCGACCGACGACTCCAAACGTAGAGAGGGGAAGTCGAGACTGATTGTTCGCGTAGACACCGAAAGAAGCCGCAAGTGGAGACGCTGCCAAAGCAAAGAAGAAGGTAACCTCGCGCAATCGGTATCGTAGACGATAAGATGTCGCAGATGATTTCGCCGTGATGCTGGACATAATAGAGAGCATGGGATTCTCTCTTTTTTCGCAAAACTATTGTACCGTGCCATCAATGCAATGGTAGATCACATATTTCTTTCGGGAAGATCGCAGAGGTCTCAAAACAGCATCAATAACGTTGGAGGGGTATGGTAACAGTAGGTACTCGTACTTTACCCGTAGGTGTACGGAGAAGAGAATTCAGTCACGAAAGTACTGGGTAACTACTTCACGAACTGTACTCGTACTACGTTGGTCCGAGGGCGCAGCGCGCGCAGAGGTACGAGTAAGTACGTACGCGTACGGTAAAGTAAGTTCATTTTTTTTCTTCTCATTTTTGAAACATGACGTGGAAAATTCTGAAACTTACTACGAGCTGGTACGATACCGTTCCTTCGATCTACTACGTACTACTATCATCAAATTTTGAGCATCTGGGAAATTATTAAGGTATCATCGTGAAATACGATAAGTATTTGTAATGCTAACAACTAATCATAGTTGTACCTTGCACCTTAGTCTAGATCTGAAAGTGCGTGCTCGCACCTCCAACAAGTTTTTCATAATGTACTACGCTATTCACCTTCATACTGACAAAATGCAGTCACACCACAAGTGGTTCTTGTGGAGGACCCCACAACGCCACGGGGCGAATCACCTAATAGGCACGATGAATATTTTGCCCCCAAGAAAGCAGTGAGATCTGATGAAACAATGCTTCCTCATGACGTGATATGCTCCTGGCACTTTCATCATTCGTTGACTTTTGCCGCTGACACAATTCTTTCTCGACTACGAGATCTTCGAAGGACTCAGGTACACCAGAACAAAGACACAAAAAGTTACCATACGGTATCCTCCCTTTCCAGGCAAACGAAAACTAAACAGTTGTGGCTGATGACACGTACCCCATGGTAACGGAAAAACAAAAATGATTTCGATATTTTTCTGGAATGCCTCGATGACGATTGAAAGGGTGTAAACCATTTGGTAAGAGATCATGAAGAGAAAAAAGGGCAATGGCGACGAGTAGAGACACTGCAATATAAGGAATATTGCTGTATACATCAATACCATGAAACAATGGTTTGGCTGAAGTCAATACTGATCAAAATATAATAAAATTGCCAAATTGCAATGCATAGATGAAATATAGGAAAAGATTTTTGCACACGAAGTAAATAAGTTACCAAATTTTCAATTTTGTTCCGATTTGCCAACGAAGTTTCCAATTACACTAAATCTCAATTCAAGGACGGTATCAATGATGTGCTGCTGAGGTAGAGGTACAGGGAAAACGACATACATCGAGAGAAAGAGCAAGAATGACGAAAGACAAATTGAATAATTCACGCGCACACAAAGCGTATGTTCTTCTTATCCATTCGTTCGATTTTCGCGACATTCTTGTCCGTCTTTTTGTTGGTCCTGATATTTTCCATCATTTAGATTTTGTCATCCAAGCCGGTAGGTTGGACACCTTTCTGACGCTGGAATCACGAACCCGAGCGGTATCCACCTGAGCGGTATTCGCTGGCGCTGGTGCTGACGCTGGAGCTTGTGGTGTCGGTCCATTTCCAGCAGTGTCGGCCACCGGAGGTGCTGTAATACCGTCAGGATTCACGCCGTAAGGGTTTGGAGTCCCAACAGGGGGAGACCAGGTTCCGTAGTATTGTCGCGCGGCATCTTCCCCATAATAGTAAGCGTACCTGTGGAATTGCTCGTAATACGCATCCGAAGCGGGAGCTGCGGCTGCGGCCGCCTGTTGTTGTTGCTGCTGCTGCTGTTTGTTAGCAATGGCTTGTGCAGCATAATAGGCTTGCCAGGCTGGATCGTTGCTCTGAGCCGCATTTTGGTCGCCACCGCTGTTGTTGTTATTGTTGTAGCCGTTATTGGAATGGTGGCGATGATTGTTGTGATATTGATTCTGATATCCCAGGCCCATTCCACCATATTGGTGGCGGTTGCCCGCGTGGTTTTGATTGCCATTGTTGTAGGGAGACCCAGTCATGATGCTGGCGGAAGATTGTTCATTCACGATCCGCTCGATGTAGGTCTTGGCGAGTTCACATGCTTCTTGGGTAGGCCCGGTGACGGTGATAATCCTTACGTTTTGTCCCGGAGGTGGTTGCTGGGGTATATCGATGCGGGTATCTGTCTTGGTTTGCAGTTGTCGAATGACACACCCCTGTCGACCTATACAAAGTCCGACATCTTTGTTTGGTACGGCGACCTGGACACTTGCGGCATGTGGCTGGTTGCTGGCGTGGTTGTTGTGGGCACTGTGGGCCGTGTGGTTGCTGTTCGACATTTTGTTCTTGAGAATGTTCAGGATTTGGATTTTGGCAGACTCGGCTCCCTGTTCGGTTGGGCAGGTGATACTAATACAACGCACGGAAGGATTCTCGGGGGTGGCGGAGTGCGGGATTTGAACGGAAGAACCCGTCGTTTCTTGAATAAACTTGATGGTGGATCCCCCCTTTCCAATGACCAGTCCCACATCGGCATCAGGAACCTCGACCGTGACGAGCTTGTGTCCTCCCGCGAGTGCCTCTTGGACCTTTGATTCGGTGTTGTCGGTCCGGCCGCCACTCCCGGCACCGACCCCAGGGCTGCGTCCGTAATAATCGGCTCCTCCTCCGCCTCCGGCGTTCGAAGCACGGTGCCCCGCATTTCCACCGGCAGCTCGAACGCGATCACGGACCATCGATTCTATAATTTCTCGGCACTCGTCAATGGATTCTTGTTTCACGGCCTGAAGGGTAATGATTCGTTCCGTCTGTCCCGGCTGAAGATCGTGCTCTTTTTGGATCTGAACCTTGCAGCTAGACCGGGCCTGCATGGAGCTGATGGTTTCTCCTCCTCGCCCAATGATAAAACCAACTACACCGTTGGGAACTCGGATGGATTCCTCCAAGAGTTTGACATTTCCGTCTCCTCCGGCACCTTTTCCTAGATCGCCAAGAACGTCGGGGTTGCCGGAAATTAGTTGCGCGACAGTGGCAGGACGGTACTCTGATTTTGGCCTCGATGCGTGATCCGCTTGGTAATACGGTCTGGTTAACGTCAGGGCTGATGATGAGTACTTGTCCTTGTTGCCATCCTCGAGCCTCTTTCCGTCGTCTTCTGGAGGTGGTCCCTCCCGTTCCGCTCGTTCTCCCTCCGCCAAGAGCTCTTCCAATCGAGGGGCCGCGGCAGCGATGAAGGCGTCAGATCCCTTAATCGTAACATGCATCGGTTCCAGGGGCATTCCATATATTTGTTGGGTCTCTGCACCCCGTCCACCGAGCTCCATTCCGTTTTGTTCGTCTCCCTTGAACTCGCTGCTGTTAATGCGAGCCGACAACTCCGGCAGGCGCTCCTTCAAGAAACTGAAAAAGTGGGCTTCTCCTCGTTCTCTCGTGGTTGGGACCCATACGCGCTTGGTGGAAGGGCCGGCGGGTTTTTCCGCCAGCAATTGTTCCTGTCTGAGCTTAGCTTCGGYCAAACCCGGAAGGGCTTCGGCCACGGGAGCCCCCGGTGCCGAACCCCAGCGTTTTCGCTTTCGTTCGCTGCGTGCAGTCGGAGCTGTCGAAGGTGCCGAAGAGGAAGGTGTAGCAGCGGCTGCGGCTGAGGCTGAACTTTCTGTTGCAACCGCCGTGGAGACGCCGGCGTTGGGGATCGAGGAATCTCCACCGGTGGCGTTGACATTCGCTACACCAACACCAACGGCACCGGTCAAACGCGCCGCGATTTCTTTCGCTTTCAGCAGGGCTTCCTCTGCCGATATATCAGACATTTTTGCTTTCTGGCGCACTCTAGATGATAGGGTTAATTGATCTGGACGCCTCAACCACTGGGTCGAACTCTTTTCTGTTGTCTCTCGTTGACGTCAACCAGTTACAGGACTCCTTTTACTGTAATCGACGGTGATGCAGATTTTTCATTTCTGTATTCGATGGGTGCAGAACGTACGGTACGTAGGGTTTGTAGGTACATGTACTCGTAGATTTTACACCAGATGGGAAAAGGTTACTTGCCGGTAATTACCTCATCAACATCGTACGGTAGTAGAGATTCTACGGTATATTAGCGTACGATAAGGTACATACACTCCATTCCAACTACGAGTAATACTACGAGAAGTGTCTCCATCCCCTCCGCTCCCGCAGCGCAGAAAGTAAGCGCTTGTTCGAGACAAAACCCATACGATTATGTACTGGATACAGTASGTACGTACGAGTAAACAAGCAGGGGTAAATAAGTAAGTAGTAACGTACCGTACGTACCGTACAATGCTTTCGAATAGATCAGTATGTTCAATATCTACAAATCATAGGTACATATCATTACGATTTGCTCAGTAAAAAATCCTCTCAACTGATAGATACGTTACAACATCATGAATGCGAGTACGAGTACTACCGGTACTATCGTACTCGTACTACTAGTCGTACCCATGAAGTTCGTAATGACTGTACGAAACGTACCGTACTTTACCGTACCTACCGAATACGACAAGCTGAAAACACCCTCCCTCACGGTACATAAACTCGCCCTAGTTGCCCTTACCGTACGTACCGTACATGGAGGCAACAGAACATCGATCCCACTAGACTTCTGTTGTCAACTCAATCACTTTTGCTTACCTTCTTTCCTCTTCCGTATGTAGCGAGCTACAATTATTCGACGCTTTGCACAAGTGTAACCACAATTGTACAATTGAAATAGCAGAAGTAGCAATAGATTGATCGATTGATTTATTCTTGAGTGAAAGAAGGAATTGCAACGACTTCACGGTGGAAGAAGAAACAGAATCAGAAACGAAACTGAAACCGAAACCGAAACCACGACTTACTTTTTCGGGGAAGAGAAAAATACCGTGGGCAAGTTTGAAGAGCTTCTTTTGATCGGTCGCATTTTACTAACTTCTGCAGCAACAAAGGTCGACGTGAATCATGTCGGGGGAGGCAAGCCCGAGTCATCCATCGAATAACTTTTCACTCGCCCCGCCTTCCTCTTCGCAGGAGGATTCCGCCGATTCTGAACTCTTGGACGAAAACGACTTGACCAGGAGCCTATTGGCAGACGGCAACAGCGACAACAATGAAAATAACAATAACAACGATACCGATCAGATAAATGACAACGTTGGCGATAATGACGAAGGAATGAGTGTAGAGAGTCGACAGCACTCTAGGATTCGACTGATCATGAGAAGCATCGGTCCGCATGTTGCCAATACAACTCTCCTGGCAATGCTTCTTCTTGTCCCCCTTGTCATTTATCAGGCGCTTTCCGACGGTAAGGGTGAGGTGGCAGCATTTCACTCGGCGGGCGTCATGGTCATTGGGACTCTTATCATGTCGGTGCGCCTGATCTATCTTCATTTTACCCACTGGTACATGCCCGGGGTGCAAAAGTACGTCATTCGAATCATTCTAATGGTTCCCATCTACGCGGTTCAATCCTGGCTCAGCCTTCGTTTTCACCATGCACGGATATACATCGATGCTATTCGCGATCTATACGAGGCATTTGTCATTGCCAGCTTTGTATACTATCTCATTGAGCTACTGGGTGGAGAAGACGCCTTGGTGCGCACGCTCCGCAAAAAGGTTCGAGACGATCCAGCCTTGGCCGATCACCTGGCCCAGCACACTTTTCCACTGAGTCTCGTTCTGGAGCCATGGGAATTAGGGGTTGAATTCATGTTGCAGTGCAAACACGGAGCTCTGCAGTATGTTGTGGCAAAGACGGGATTCACTATTATGACATACATATTCCAATCCCTGGGAATGTACGGGGAAGGGCAATTTGTATGGACATCGCCGTATCCCTACCTAGCCTTTTTGATGAATATCAGCGTTATGTATGCGCTATACTCTCTCGTCAAACTCTTCCATGCCGTCCAGGATGAACTGAGGTATCCAATCAATTGGCACCCCTTGGGGAAGTTCTTGTGCATCAAAGGTGTGGTATTTTTCACGTGGTGGCAAGGGGTTCTTATATTCTACCTCAAAGCACATGGTGTGATTGGCGATGTCGGTTCGTGGACGGGGGATGAAGTTGCCAACGGACTGATAGATTATTGCATATGTGTCGAAATGGTAATGTTTGCCATTGCCCACTCTTTTACCTTCACCTACAAGGAATACTTGCCGTCGACCGTGGAAAACGCCATTGGGGACTATGAACAGGTTCAGCAACATAACCAACCGATCGACGACGCCGAAGACAACAGCCGCAACGACAATAACGACGGCGACCAGGGACCCTCTTACAATCCACCGGAGATGCTCGACAGACCGGCGAGATTCAAGGATGCCTTTTGGAGTTCAACGGTACCATCGGAAACTCTTCACGACATTCGGCGAATGCAAAATCGAGTCAATAGCTCAGCATCTCGGATCACAATCCCCGGCGGTATTAGCTTACAAGGTCTGACGAGCAGCCTGGGAAATGAAAATGACAACGACGAAGACGCGACCGATCTAACATGATGTAGTAGTGCAGTACGAATAGTTTGTGAAAGAAGTCTCGCTTGAAACTGTCAGTACAGATACTGCACTTGCTTGGTTTGAGTTCCAATAATTGGCAAAACTACAATACTTGTCCTCTTTTCAGCAAAGAACAAAAAGGGAATACATGACCATAGCATCATCATACAGTGTAGAAGCAATAGCACTACTATTAGCAGTTGCGAGGGATTACTAATAGTACTGGTTCCTACTCATATAATTTCGTAATACCAATACTAATAGTAGTTCTCTCATACTATGCAATTTGTAATACTAGTAGTGCCTAGTATTGCTTCTTCTGGCAGTAAAACTGCCTTACTAGTAATGTAGAGACCAATGCAGAGGTTGAAATTGCTGCAGTATTGAGCAGCTTTTTTAGCCATACAGAGCGGGCTTTTCTCCAATCAAGTAGCACGACCCATGGGAAATTGAGGAACTATCATATGGGCACACGCATCATTAATAGGACTTTACTTTTGGTAACTGATAGTTGATGGATGCTTCGAGAATAAATGGTGGGGAATAAAACAGAACACAGTGCATTATATTTCCAAGGCATACAAAAGGTTGATAGTGCACAATCATCTCCTATTCTGTGTTTATTCTCTATCAATTCCTGATTTAGTATTCTTGGTCAACTGAGGGAAATTGCCACAGATCAAGAATACCACCAGAACAAAAATAAATCAAGGATAACAAGTAAAGTTGAAACAGATCATGGAAGATCTCAAGCCACCAATTTATCAAGGCATTTGTAGTACATCATACTAATAGGTGCTCTAAAACTTCCTACTACAGCTCCAGCAGTAGTAAAATTTGCCAATGTTTGGTGGCAAAGCACCTGCTGGATGTTGTATATTCAGCAAACCAATGGTGCACAGCAGTACTATTAGGCAGTCAATGGAAGTTGGTACTAGTAGGAGTGATTTGCTAGCAACAGCCAGCTTTAGGAATACATCTATTCCAGTATTGTTCCTCCTGCTCCCTCTCACCAGAAACTTTCCTCAGTAGCAGTCTCCTGGAATATGCCAAATGGTGGTGCAAGATCTGGTGGAGAGGAGGCATCTACTAGTAGTACTAGTATAGCTCTTGCTGTTGCAGCTCCTGTAGGGAGCCACATTCCATCTGCAATTGCCTCTTACATTTTGAAAGAAAATCTTAATATTATCATTTAGTTTAACCTTATGATGAACTACTAGGTAGTACTAGTAAGAAGAACGTCACACAAACCGATATAATGGTGTTTTAAGTTTCCTGCGTGCACGAAAACAAATTCCCGCACGTGTTTTTCTATGCTCAAATTAGAATCTCACGGCCCTTTTCCCTGGAACATGTTCTCGCACCCTTCGTTTCTCAGCACAAATTTCATGCCCTTTTTTAGGGTTTGTACTGTTTTCTATCGTTGCCGTTCATTTTCTCATTACAACCTCTAAAATATCATCATTTCGACTTTTTCTTATATTTTCTTTCAAAATCGAAGCCACTGTATTGGTTTTTCTTTTGGTTTCACCAACATTCTTTTACTAACAACCAAAACTATTGTTCTCTTTTATACTCTGTTCGAAGGTATGTCTTATCTTATTTCTGCTTTTTATATTTTTGTTTGCAACGGATACGTACGTATACGATACGAAGCTCCGAAGAAAAGAATGAAGGATCATACCATTCCTACGTACCTATCGTAAGGTATGCTTCCTATGTATGTATCATAGGATGCATCATAAGAACACTGAACACGTAAGAGGTCCGAGGATCGTAAGAGGTCTACGATATCAGAAATAGATTACCTCGCACGAAACTAAGATGTCAGGAGTTCTGAATAGTAAGAACCCCGTGTAGATTGAGTACCAGATCTACACAAGTAACTAATCGGAACTTCGGAAATCTCACACCGAAGTTCAATAATCTTAATCTTATAATTCAACTTTCATACACACTTAAACACCTACTACTAAGAGTACACGTAATCTCGTGCACAGTAATTACTGATGATTTTCGTGTATCGAAATTTAATCAACCCTTAAGAAAAACAACCAAAATTATCCAAAAAATCACCATACCGACCATGGTGAAACCAAATAAGAACTCCACCAAACACCGATCCTGTCTCAGCCTAGTCAACCACTTTGATGAGAGCAAAATAAAGACAGTCTCCCTCACCGTGAACCTTCAACGCCCAGCAAGGAAGCTAACAAGGAACTGTTTAAGCTTC